>CANHQG010000065.1:0-133444 GCA_947462335.1 Harmothoe impar
CCATATTATACTTCTCAACTTTAAGCCCAGAAGAAGGATATACAGACTAAATGATTCAGAAAATGCGGACAATTTTTTTTGAAAAGTGTTTGCTTTAAACCAACAACTCAATAACCCTAAAATAGGACAGGAACTGTGAGATGTGACGTGTTAGCATCTGACCCCCCCCCCCCCCCCCCACTCACACACACACACTTACTCTCCTATTTCTTTGTATATTGAAGAAAACAACTTACGATGATTGACGTGGAGTGTCTTGATCTTGATATACACTTGAAGTTGACACAGTGATTGACGTGGAGTGTCTTGATCTCAGAACTTGAATTGGAAATTGACTTGATGATGATGATGATGATGATGTTGAACTGTGAATTGACTTGGAGAATGCCGAGGCTGTATTCTGGGAACTGGGTGTCCAAGAAAAAAGAAAGAATGTGTGAATGAATGAATGAATGAATGAACCACATATGTGTTTAATTAACATTATTTACCGAAGTTATTCACATTAAAATAACCGTAGGTAGCATAAATTTGTTCTTAATTGAATTTTACCGGAATTTCACAAAATTTACTTGAGATTTACATGACATTTCCACAGCAAAAATAATAACCAACAGTGCGCACGTCTTGACACTCACCTTGAAAGAACTCAGAATGCCTTCAAACTTGTCTGAAGCGCTCTCTTATAGTCCGATGTCAACAAACCCGAAGTGGCGGTGACGGTCTATAAATTGCTCGTTTCATCAACTCTCCATCAAAAATAACCATTGAAAAGCGAAAATAAGACTTATTTTAGGATGTAATATGCATTGACACCTATATTTTGATGAAAAATAGTTTTATTTCTTCAAAAGTACACTTTGATGACCCTCAGGCGGTGAAACTTTGTCGCTACTTCTCTGACGTCACTGACACATCAACCAATGAGCGTGCGGCAGTGTCCTGTGATTGATGGGCGTCCACTGGATGGCGTGCCATATTTGGAAATGTGGGCGGGGCTTAATGATACCGCACGCCTTTGGTTGGTGTGCCATATTTGGAGATGGGGGCGGGGCTTAATGATACCGCACGACTCTTGATGTTTTCTTTCCTACTCAATGGCCGGTTTACGCCCAGTTTTACTATTACCATTGTATTTGGATGAACAACAAAGCAATGAATATGTTGGAGAAATAAAGCATAATGTAAATAGGAATTCAAATATTGAGACATGAATACAAATAAGATTATTTTAAACGTGTATGGCATACAGCACAAGATGGATTAGTTGAACGTTGTCAACTGAAGTCGACTGGGTCTTGCAAGCTGTGCTTGTTTATAAATGAAATACCTAATATTATCAATAATATTTAATCTTATGTGTTCTAATTTGAGTTTGCTATTTACTGTTAGAATAAAATATACCACATTAATGTTATTATAAGTTTATGTTAGTACTTTATGTGTACCTTATGGCCAACATTATATGAACATGACCACAACCATCGAAACTCCATGGAAATAATATCTAAATAACTTTAACAAAGACGATAATTTTTTTTTAATTTTTTTTGCATACATACATGTAACTTATGATGTATTTTATGCACTTCAAATGGTATTTTATTGAGGACACAACACAGTGCAACATATCAAAGTGTGCTCCGCAAGAAACACAACTTTAGGTTATGTCAGGTTCAGTAAAAAAAAAAATTTGGAGGAGAGGGGGGAGTACACAAACGTCCGCGCTCATAGACGCTAGGCCTATAAAAGCACACTCCACACAGACACAAGTGTCATTTGGTGACTTGCGTCAGTATGGACGATTTCCTGAAAAAAGTATTAGACGACGGTGTAGTAGGAGAGCTAGGATATTTACCACCATGGCTAGATACTAGCTATGAGTATGGGTGGCATGAGCCAGACATGGATAGAGAAATGGAGGAGCGGAGACAAGTGAGGTTGGAAAGGCAGGCAGCCATGATAAGAGAGAGGGAGGAGGTGAGGAAGTTCAAGGAAGAGAAGAGAAAGGACAGGGAAAAGATCAAGGAAGAAGAAAGGAAGGAGAAGGAAAGGAAGGACAGAATTCTGCAGTTTGCAAAGAAAATAAAGAAGCATATGGATGATGAGTTAGAAAGGAGGGAGACTGCCTTGAAAGACTTTCAAAACAGAGGTAGAGCAGCATACTGTCCGGACTGTCCTGACTGTGTGTCCAAAAAAAAATCAATTGAAGAGTAACCCCCCCCCCCCCCCAACAAAGGTCCTTTTAAGGACCCCCAATCTATACTAAAGGTTCAGATTCAATATCTCTATTCACCCCCAGTTTACCCCCCCCCCCCCCTACTTGCAAATAAGCTATATTGATGTATGTGTAAATAGGCCTAGTCCCCTAAAAAAAATATGTTGTGGTGACATTCCACAATATGAGACTAGCTGACGGAATGACTGAAAAATTCAATTCGTAGGCCTAGACCGGCTCCCTAGACCGAGAGACAACTTTTTCATGCCAGGGGTTGCCAAGCCAATAAAAACAACTGGATTTGACGTATGCTTTATAAAACTATATTCCCCATGACTTGGCAACAGTTGAATGTAGTGTTGTGGTCCAGTATATAAATTATAGTTAATTCCCTGGAAGGAAACGATCGGGTTTTGGCTTTTGGAAATTGCCGGGCTGAGATTGACAGCATTGTTTACGTTTTAGCGCAGACACCGGGTTCGCAGAACGATAGATAACAGACGTTTCTTTATTGTTTTTAGTCTAAAAAGCACACACCACTTGCAGAACAGAGGTAAATAGATATACTGGGTGTATTTACACATTGCCATTAGACTGAAATACATGGATAACATATTTAGAAAGTGAGACGCCGCCGACTTTCAGAACTGACAGCGACGGTAGTTGATGCGCATCCAGTCTGCGCAGGATTTGACCTACTTAAGGCGGCCAACAGCGACCGCGGGGAGCATACGTTGCGTATGTCTTCCCCGACTGGCAAATTAATAATAGTTTTCGTCCACTTGAATCATTTTAACCTATTTTGAAACAATAATATAGAAAGAATACCACTTTCATTTTATTTTGGATACCTTATTGATGATAACAACACGTTGTTGACACAGAAGAACGCTAAGACATTTTGTAAACAATGATTCTCCCTCGGCCGCGTTGACCTTCACCTTGACAACATGACGATTTACGTTAATTTATGCAAGTCACCTTGACAACATGACGATTTACGTACAACACTGTCGTGAATATGGTGATAACTAATAAAAACATAATATTACAGCGTTTAACTGTTACATCCATCATTTCAGATGTCATTTGTAACAATAAAGCGGCAAAAATGAAAAAAAAAACAAACTCGATTGTGACCCCTTTGGTTGTCGTAGAACGGGAAACCTTTTCTCAAGACTCCGACGAGTCAAGTTTCGGCGACTAAACTTTGTCGAAAATCAATCAATCCTCTTCTATTTGGACATTTGAGTTGAATTTTATTGCGGATTATGAAAGAATAATATGTTTTCTTTACGTTGTCAGCTTTTAAGGCAGGAGAAACAATGATAAGTCGTGGAAAATGGACTTCAAGCGAGACGAGTCAGTGAACTCGCTGACTCGCCTGTAAAAAAGTCAACTTCGAGGACGAAAAGAATAGGAATCTGTTAAATAAGCTGGTCAGTCAGTTATTGCTCCTGAAGTCAATGTATTTCATGTCAAAGCGTTTTAAATTGATTGAATTGGATTAAACCATATGATGATTGTCAAGTTCAAGGTGTTTGCAGATCTTTGATAGTATTCATGAATTGCGGACTTTTGACTTCACTCCATACATAAAACTCATCTAGATATCCTGTACAAAGGTATGGCTTTGAATATTCCCAACTACATCCAAGGGAAAATTGAACATCTTCCATTGGTACAGGTGTTGATTCCTTTGATTCTTCATCTTTTTTAAACAGTGATCCATCTATGTATACAATAAGACCATCAGCATAATGCCAAGTTATTCCAATATGCACCCATTGGTTAAATTCAAAAGTTCCATCCCTAATAATCCACCGCCTATTATTTTCATTTACATAATATCTAAAATTCCCTGATAAGCTGTTATATATTGTTTTCACCCTAAAGGTTCCATTCTTTGAGTCAGTGATCATGACAAATACATTATCATGTGTGTTGTTAGGGACCAATATTAGTTTCATCCAGAAGGCCACAGATATTTCCGACACATTATGCAGAGGCTCCCCAGCATTGACACAGCTGTCAGTCCCATTAAGATACAGCACAGAGCCACGGTCTGGGTCTGTTACAAAGGAAGCTCCTGGTGAGGCATCAATGGCAAGGTCTCCATTCTGAGACATCCCATAGTATATTGCTGTAAGTAAAACAAGGAGAAACAAAATATAAAATATAGCAATATCCCAAAAGAGCAACATAAATGTGTCAGACTATGGTTTGACACATCTATTATTGTTCTTGTATCATTAACAGGGAGTAGTCTCAATTATATCACTTTCATTATCCAAGAAATAAGCATGTTTTGTGAATTGCATAAAAAAACATAAAATTTCCCTGAATATTTTTCATATCACCACATGTAGTGTACCTTTGGCAATGAATCATTTTGCCTCTTTGTGTCTGATATTTAGTAAAAGCATCTATCAAGAGAACTAAAAACAAGCATACCAGCACTTGTGTGTACAGGAACACCTGTGTACCCTTCTTGTGTGATTCCCGATGTTACTGATAATGGTGTTGTAGTGTGCTCTGTGTTGTCAGCTGAAACAACAGGAGCCTCTGTTGTCAAGTCTGGATGTGTCACAGAGCTTGGGGGTGTTCCTGCCCGAGAGTCATCTGACCCAGCTGACAAGCTTGTAGGTTGTAATGTTGTTGATGTAACATGTGAATCTTTGATTATACTCATAAATTGGTGACTCTTGACTTCACTCCATACATGAAACTCATCTATATATCCAGCATACGGGTATGGCTTTGAATGTACCCAATTACATCCAAGCAAAAAATGAAACTCTCCTTTTAAAGGAAATGCTTCCTCTGTTTCACTATCTTCACCAAACTTTGATCCATTTATGTATACAATGAGACCATCAGCATAATGCCAAGTCATTCCCACATGGACCCATTGGTTAAATTCAAACGCTGCATTTACTTTAATCCACTTCCTGTTATTTTCTCTTACAATGTATCTAAAATCTCCTTCTAAGTAATTATACAGTGCTTCCACCTTAAAGGTTCCATTCCATGAGTCAGTGGCCATGATAAATGCATTGCCCAGATTATTTTCATGAAAATATGTCATTTTCATCCAGAAGGCCACAGATATTTGAGACACATTATGCAGAGGCTCCCCAGCATTGACACAGCTGTCAGTCCCATTAAGATACAGAACAGAGCCACGGTCTTGGTCTGTTACAAAGGAAGCTCCTGGTGAAGCATCAACGGCAAGGTCTCCATTCTGAGACATCCCATAGTATATTGCTGCAAGTAATACACTCAATTATGAAGGCCATTAAAATATAACCATATATCAAATGCACACACATAATCTATATACATTTGTATGATATACCAGATTGAATATGAAAAGCATACAGTGAACATGATTTAGATTTTTGCCTAATTTAGATCTTAAGATCGACGAAAAAAAGTGGGTTTGAAGTTATTAGGGATGTGTGCTAATGATATTGAACAGAGTATTTGAATTGAAAAAGCATCCATGTATAGCAAGCATAGTGAAATATCGATCTGTGAAAGACTATGGTATTAAACAGTTATAATTGTACAAGTAATATCAACACTCAATGGTATAAATGGTATTTATCAATATCAATGAAGTGAATGATTCCAAAATTGCCGATGGAAATACCATACAGTCGCAATAGTGCCAAGGTACTTCAATTTGGAGGGACTGAAATGCCCAGTGCTTAATCAAGGTCCTATTTTAGTGCTTAAGAAAGATTTGGAGCCCCCTATACCCTCGGCACTAATTTAAGACAGTGATTTTTAAAGTCAAGGCATTTTATTTCAACAGTACGGTAGAAGATCAATAACTGTTTGCCTGGAATATCTAGATAAAATTCCTTCAGTAATTTTCACATTGTCATATCTCATATAGCTTTGTCAGTGAATCACAGTGGGTCACAGCTGATTACTTTGTAGTGTCAATAGTACTGAATCAGACTTACCAGACCTTGTATGTACGGGAACACCAGTGTACTCTTTTTGTGTGATCCCTGATGTTACTGACAATGGTGTTGTAGTGTGCTCAGTATTGTCAGCTGAAACAACAGGAGCCTCTGTTGTCAAGTCTGAGTTATGGGTAGGGTTCTCAGATATTCCTGCTGAAGGGTATTCTGTCACTGTCATACCAGTAACGTCAATTTTTGATGAATCGGTTAAAGAAACTCCTGTCAGAATTGACAGCATCTCTGGGGTGCCCCAGAGTTGTCCTTGTGTGTTCCCTGGTGGAGAACCACCAATGTGAGGGCCGTATCGTGTGCAGCTCCACAGTCCGCCCTCCTCCTGCCTCAGCTGCACGTAGCCAATGAATGGCTGCCTAGATAGTGTAAGACATGTGTTAATAGTTAAGTGCTCCTGTAAGGCGAGTAATTCACATTTGAAATCTGTGTTGTCTATATTACTTTGGGACATCTTGATAAAATAGATGCCTGAATTACAGGTACCAAGGAGAAGGCTAATCACATGCATAGATATGAGGTACTTCATCCTGGATGTGGTTGAACAATAACTGGTGCAATGATAGAATGCCCTTGTGTACACCACCTTTGCAATAAAATATGCATATGGTTTGAGGTCATGAGGTGCAACTCTACAGGACTGACCATTCACTTGAAAAATAACAGGTTGTGCAAGAACCTTTTTTTTCTGATGTAAATTTATTATCTTACAATTTTTTATATCATTATTATCGTCTTAATCATAAAGGTGATTGTTCTTTGGATAAATTGATTCAATTCTGTTCCCTGTGAACCACTATACATATTGAAACATAGCTGCACCCCATTCCCCTATCAAATGGCCTGGCATTTCTTTTCGTGTTATGAATTATGAAAGGCATCTTCAGTAAATGTTTATTGGGCATGGAAGGAGAACATCCACTTTTCACCTAGAGACACCTCATGTATAAAGTGATCAATGATGGTCCTAACAAGTCCTCACCTATAGCGTTACAGAGATCCATGTATTCTTGTCTCTTCGTGTGCCAATATCTATCGAAACAGGAGGTTGAAGTCTGGCTGCTGCCACTTGACAATGCAGGACTGCATCCAGGCACCCAGTGCGTATTACGTTGTACTTGCTATAGAGAGCACCACAACACCTGATAGTATAGCATGTACTGCTTGTTTCCTTGATCGACAGCTGATATAGTGTGAAACGATAAGGACATTATTAATTTGGAAATGACCACACTTCACAGATAACCTTTAGCCTTACAAACCTAATGAGTACTGGCTATCAAATCAATCAATAGTATTTCACCTCGTTAGTTGTTTTCTGGTTCCCTATATGAGCAACCTAGGTTAGTAATAATTTCAGGTTGGGCAATACTGACCAACTCAACATAGATTTCTACATTTCTATGAGTATTAGGCCAAGTATATTTGAGCAAGGCACTAGTCATATGTTGTTTTGCCTCAGTCATTTTTGAAAATAGCAATTGGTCATGCCTGACCAATGTCCCATTGACTAACCTGGGATAGCCATTTCAGGTTAATATAAGATCTTGGGCATTTAGATTATCAGTGTGCTTCAATTTAGCTATCTTTACTGTTGGAGACAAAAGCACCTAAGACCAATTCTACATCCATATAAAACTGGTCATTAAAATAGATAGAGGAAAAATAGGAAACAGATATCCAATAGAAATGATTCAATAGAAAGGATTACATGGCTGAATCCCGTGATGCTTGACCCGTTGCCCTTCCTATACACCCAGCTACAGGCAGTTATTATGGAGTCATCCTCCTTCACTGAGTAGTGAATATCTAGATGTCAAGAGGGTAACATATAACTGCTATAAGTGCATTGTGGGGAACCTGAATCTAAAGGATGCAATGAAAGATCTCAATCCCTGTTCCTCCCCGGAGACACTGGACTGAAGCCTCCATTTCTACACAGGTTTAGCAGCAGGCAGAGACAAAGCCTGAGAGACAAACCTCAACACTAAAGTCAAAGCACTGTAAGGCTTACCCCTCACTACTTACGCTGATCCCTTTGGAATTCCTATTTCCTTTCTACTATTGTCTTGTCTTGTTGGACCTTAGTCCCTCCTGAAAAGGTAAATTCCCATGTGACGATAAGAGTATCATTTAGTTCAGTTGATATTGAAGTCAGCAAAGAACCTTGTCAAAATTTCCTCAGTTAGTGTCAAAATGAAAGATGAAGGTAGCACAGTGAGCTGAGTTCAGGCCATTCGTCTATGCCTCTAAAGATCCCACAGTAAAATAAGCTCTTCCTACAGATGATGTCTGTCAGGTATACAAGCTATCCTATTTCATGATATCTCATTTTAAAGATCTTGACACAAGTTTTGATCAGCAATCCCACTAAATAACCCTTTTGTCCGTTTCCTGGTTCCCACATGTATCCAGCTCTCTGTCTCTGTCCCTCTGTCTCTCTGTCTCTCTGTGTCTTTCTCTCTCTGTCTCTTTCTCTCTCTCCCTCAGGGAGAGACAGACAGACAGACCGACCAACAGACAGACAAAGACCTAAGATAACTTGTATTCCTTTCGGATATCATTTGAAAATTGCGTTCAAAGCAAGCAAAATAAGTTCTTAACATCCTTCTCCGTATATCCCTAATCCGGCTGTAGAAACAAGTCATACTGTTACTCTTTTCTGGACTTTTCTCATCTGATCTATAGAATGGCAAACCTCCTCCCAATAGTTTGTTGCTTTAATATAGGAACAGCTGAAATTACTGTGGGATCTTCAGAGGCGTAGAGCAATGGATCAGCCGACTGTGCCACGCTAATCCTTCCGATCTGTATACTTGACACTTACTGAGGCTACTTTGCAAAGAGTCTTTTCTGAATTGAAGTTCAGCAAAACTAAGTGATACTGTTAAAGTCATATGAGAATCTTTCAATAGGGACTAAACTCCAAAGGAAAGTCAATAGTAGAAAGGAAATAGGACTTCCAAAGGGATCAGCCTAAGTAGTCAGGGGTAATCTTCACAATGCTTTGACTTCAGTATTGGGATTAGGCTCTAACAGTGAGGGGCTTTGTCTCTGGTGGCACCAATGCCTTGTAGAAATGTAAGCATTAGAGGAGGGTCTCCAGGTAGTAATAGGGATTGACAGCTTTCATTGCATCCTTCAGGTTTAGGATCCACACAATACACTTATCTCAGTCATATGTTTCTGACAACTAGAGATGTAATACTCACTGAAGGAGGGTGGCTTCACCATAACTGATAGTGGCTGGGTGTTTAGGAAGGGCAAGTGGTCAAGCTAAACTGTTTCATTTGAACAGTTTTCCTATTTTCCTATAAATATGTTATTGAGTAGTTTCATGGATGTAGATAGTTTTGCCAAATCTCCTGGAAATACAAAAGAGATTATTGGGTCCCTTCTGGGAAAATCAGTCCACACATCAAAAATGATAATTTGTGTTTTACTCATTCAAAAAACAAGGAATTCCAGGGGTTATGACACAAGAAATTATCCAGAAAATGTCTCAAACTTGAGTCATTACACAAGAATGGCAAAGTTCTGCTTGAGATTTTTTTTTTGCAGTGTATTTTGCTGACAAAGATTGTTTTATTGTTTTGCCACAGTATTTGATATTAATTTCAAATGGTAGAAATGCAAAAGTGAAAGAATTTTTGTTTGAAAACTAAAACTTCATATAATTGTATTTGTCGCCCGAAAAGATCAGATTCCACCAGGATTTGAAACCGGGTCCCTGCACTTGCCAAGCGAGTATCCTACTTCTAGACCATAGAATCATCTGACTCCTTTCGACCGCCACCAGCGGGAGGGTGCTGCCACATGGTATGCACCTTCAGGCAACACCACTACTACTCTATGCAGCACTAATCTGCTACTTTATCTGGTCCTCTCATCTTTATCATGTTGTGGAAGGCCCTGTGCCTCTCTAGTTCATCCATTATCAAGCCCCTGAATACAAGAGTACATTACAGAATTACTAACTACAGTAAATATCCCAAGCTGACATATCCTAAGCCTTGTCTTGAACCAGTGCCTAATGCAAGAGTGCTGATAAATATACCAGTATGAGCAGGATAAGGCCTGGTGTTTTAACCACACATATACTGAGGCATAGGTATTTAAAGCATGATGGATATGGGAAAATTGGCTTAAGATTAAAGTTGAAGTGGTATTGGTCAATATATCCTGGAACCTGAATATAAAGCTAAAACTCTTATCAACTATACACTTCAAAAAAAAAAAAGCCTTTTGCCTAATCCACCAAAACCTGGCATTTAAAATGATTCATTATACCCCATGCGTAGATTCATTATAAAACTTGTCAGTCTACTATATATCAGGTCCCATACCACATCTAGTTCTTAGGACCATATCAATATCGGTGTTGCTCCCATGATGCAGTTCACCCGAGGCGATTTTGTTGGGTCCTGGTCGGTAGTTACGTTCCCGCCTGCCGCCATGTTGTTACTGCAAGTTTCTTCTCACGGCACCAGCCAAGAGACCAAATGTTCACAGTATCGACATGTACAGCAGCCAAGCTGCTGGTACATTATTTAAAGCAGTGAACACAGCTTTTGTCTGATGGATCAGAAAGCCCCATAATTCCTGTAGTGGAGTGTCAGGATTCCACTCTCCCCCCATTCTCTACAGTCAGTAGTATATAGGAGATGGATTAACAGAGTAATACAGACAGACACATTGACAGGCCAGGGTGGACAGCTAAATGGTCCATTTTAAATCTTAAAGCTTATTCTGTAAACCTGCAGACTGTAAAGTTTCCCATAGTGTGCATCATTCTGTGCATCTTAAATGAATAGAATCTGAACTCATAGGCAGCATTTAGGGAATGGAATCCAGGTATTGATTGATTAAACTGACCTTTTCATGTTTAAAGTTAGGATAATTTAAAGCTAGTGCAATTTTTAATGCATGTACCTAATTGAAGCACACATCTCTACCATACTTGCAAACAAGCATTTATTAGTGTGAAAACTGTCATACCGGTTGTAAGTTTTAATGAGAATAAAACATGTGTTAAAAGAACCACCCTAGATATGGCAATCTGCCATGTAAAAGATAGTCCTTGGAGTCAGTAAAAACTGGGTAAATTCCAAACTCATTTGATTTTGGATGAATGAAAATTATAGAAGTAAATAAAGCAGTTTAAATAATAAAGTTAAGATGTCAAAGAAGAGAAGTAAAAGAGGCAGGCATGCAATATTGTGTGATCTAGGGGACCCTACAGACACAACACTATAGCTGGGGTGGTCCTACGGGAAATAGGGGAGATGTTAAGACATGAAAGCATATATCGGTAGTGAAAGGGTATTGAGTAAAGCTCTGTCATGTCAAGATGGATTGTGATTGTGGAGGGTATAGTAGGAGGTAAAATGGCAGTACCATATATGTAGTGTATGTGTAGTGAAAAGGTGCTGCAATGGGATATTGGCCATATATGACAGAAGTGCTTTTCTATTAGTGTGGATCCTATACAGGAGAGTAAATTAGGCTGCCATATGGGCTGAGCCTGAAGTGGTTTAGGGCTGTGGGCTAGGTGGCAGATCCTTTAAGATATGGGGGAATACACATATGTAAGAAAGAACATAAATGCTACTCCACTGATAACCTTTATGCTCTGGGCCTTAGTCAGTAGTGGTTATCCCAGGTTAGCCATAGGGATATTAGTCAGAATGACAAACTGATATATAAAAATAAATAAATATAGTCAAAACAAAATATGACCCAATAATACTTAGCCTAATACTCCTGGGAATGGAGAGACTAAGCTGGGTGGGTCAGTACAGCTGGAGTAGATTAGATAAATCAATTCTGTAACAGCAGTAGATCAGCAAATATGTACTCGTTATACTATCTGTGATATCATCATAGAATTCTGAATCAGCCTAAATTTGTAATTTGTTGAAAGTATAGATCTAACAACCCCTAACAAAGACTTTTGTCTCTTTTTCATAAAATGTGTTCGTGCTAGTTTGTACTCAAACCCTTCATATGCTCTAACCTCGGATGTAACCTTGTCAGACTTCTCTCATCTATGAAACAGGAACATACCTTTAGAAATATATTTGATTTAATTCAATCCATCTACAAAGGACTGCATTGAAGGCACCTCTCATATCATATTTTCAACTTCCAATATTGGTATCCCTACTTACTCCACTCTCTAAATATATATATATGTATATATATATATATATATATATATATATATATATATATATATATATTTAGATTATATGGTAAGGCTGCAGGTTGCATTACTCAGTGGACATTGGATCCCAGTGTGGCCACTTAGACGTTTACTCCTTTAGGAGAACTAAGCTTCAAGAGATAGGAGAAAGGAAATCAGATGTCTAAAGGGATCAGCTTAGGCCTATTGAGTATGCCCTGACTGTACTGTTGAGATTAGGCCCTATCTGTGAGGGGCTTTGTCTCTGGTGGCACTGCAGTGTTGTAGACATGGAGGAGCTTTAGGGCTGAGCATCTTGTGGTGATGCAGAATATATAGAGATCTCGTACCTTCATAAGTTACAGCAGGAAATACAATAGTCACCGCATTGAAGGAAATCCCTGACGTGTTAACAAGAATTGCGGTTGTTGCCGCGTAAAAAAATGCCTCAGGGATTTTTTTACGCAGCAACAACCGCAATTCTTGCATTCTAAGAAACATAATGTCTACATGGTTGGTATGTTTGAAGGGAACCCATTCAAGAGACCAAATAAGCAGGGCCGGGAAGGGGTTATCAGGGGGAAGGATGATATTACTTCAAATATGGCATTTTCAAATATGAATTCCTTGGCTCAATGTTAGGGGGCCTTTGCTAGGCAACCAGCTGTATTAGCAACAAACCAATAGAACCATTGAATTCCTTGCGTCCATATTAGGGGGGGTAGGTTTGATCATAATCAACCTTAGGACCATGGAAATGTGCGTTGCTAGGCAGATAAACAATTAGAATAGCCGTTGCTAGGCAACCAGCTGTATAAGCAACAAACCAATAGAACCATTGAATTCCTTGGGTCCATATTAGGGGGGGTAGGTTTGATTATAATCAACCTTAGGGATATGGAAATGTACGTTGCTAGGCAGATAAACAATTAGAATAGCAGTTGCTAGGCAACCAGCTGTATTAGCAACAAACCGATAGAATCATTGAATTCCTTGGGTCCATATTAGGGGGGGTAGGTATGATTATAATCAACCTTAGGACCATGGAAATGTGTGTTGCTAGGCAGATAAACAATTAGAATAGCTGTTGCTAGGCAACCAGCTGTATATGCAACAAACTGATAGAACCATTGAATTCTTTGGGTCCATATTAGGGGGGGTAGGTATGATTATAATCAACCTCAGGAACTATCAAAGGTTGATTTATATTATTGTTATCACAAATTATCATAAATTTGTGTTGTGACACCTTAATCCAAGATGGCGGCACAATCCAAGATGGCGGTGCCCGTTCTGACTTCTGGCAAAGTGCAAACATCATATACCTCGTTCTGGTGGTGCCTGGCGGCACCACCAGGTGGCTACGCCACCACTTCGGCATAAAAAATGGAAAAGATGCAAATCCGCTGATAATTAAATATGAGATGCAAGGTACTGTAAAACCTTGCATATAAGCCTAACTCGCCTATAAGGTGCACCCCAACTTTGGGTCCATCCTATAAGCCGCACCAGCGATCTGACTATGGTGACTTTTGGTACTGTGCTATAGGAGCAAAAACTCGCGTATAAGCTGCACCCCGACTTTGGACCAATCCTATAAGCAGCACCAGTGATCTGATTGGCGTACTAGCCGCAGCTTATACGCAATGTTTTACGGTATGTGTCATTGATGTATTTAAAGGTACCATGTCAAGGAGGTTTGACACCGATTTCAATATGTTGCACTGGTTGTCTTTATTCTTCTAAATAAAAATATATTTGTATGTTTTATGCTCACAGGTGCAGTTATTCGTTAATTCCTCATCCTTGAAGGTAGAGTATTTGTGCAGAATCAATTATTGAGATGGTTATAAACTAGACTGACAGGGGGCACTATTTTCCATGCCACCTGTCATAGATGTCTGTTACCTCATATATGTGGTATCACCGCTGCTTATCTTATCTTTTTATTTCTGTCGTTTTTCCCCCTTTTCTTTCAAACAGTCCCAAGTCCAGTTATTGGTTAGTTATCCTATACTGCATGTGGACAGTGATAGTGGTGGGTGGTAATCTACCTGCGTGTTATAACATGTCTGCCTTAGGGAGTGCTCATTTGTTTAACAAGAGACAGGGAGGGTTGGTGAGTTTCTGGCCAGCACAAAATCATTCCATCCCCTGTAGATGGCTAGAAATGGGCTTTTATCCCCCCCCCACCTCCTCTCCCAGAGAGGTTGAAGTAGTCACTGGGCCCCATCCCAGGCAAGGGGTCCACATTTTTATGCCTCCTCCCCCTCCCCTATTGTTAATATATGGCCACTCCCATGTGCCGCCATGAAACCTGGTAGGATCTGTACTGAACTGAACTTCCTTACCCAGAGTGGATATTGTTTTCAATCTGAAGGACAATGTGGTTGTCGGCTCTTGTACTGATTTGTTTATGTCGCATTTTATATGAGTTTGCTTATGCACTATTTTGATTTTGCAGTGTGTATTTATTTCATGAATGATATTCAAAATACAACAAATCAAAAATACATGTATACTAACTTCATGGCATAAAATTTGTTAGTCACAATACTAGGGTCTAATTTTAGTCACAATACTAGAGTGTAATGCCCATCCACAGATTGAGATTGTTTGTATGCCATACAATATATTGAATCCAAAAAATAAGAACAGAAATTACTGCATGATCAAGGTATGATATATGAGGTTCAGAATGTATGCAGAAACCTAAGGATTTCAGTATTTCCCAACACACAAAATACAAGCAACATTATTCTACAATGTAGAAGTTGAACATTGGCCCACATAAGATAGCCTTAAGTTTGAGGGAAATATAAATTAAACAGAGAATAATATACTGATGAATTCTAATCCATCATCAATACCATGAGAAATATTACATGAAGTTAGGAGGCTACATGTATGAAAAGAAAGCATTGGCAGATATATTTGTGCTCAATAATGTGTATCACAATGGCAAAGCAGTACAGATAGAATCCCTTCATGAAATGCACACAGAATAAACAATGCATACAGAATAGAATCTTATAAGGTAGACATCATAGAATATTCCAAATTCGCATGATATAAACATAATTCAAACAGCATATTGTAAACAGTTAAGCAATTGTTCAAGTATCATAATGAATCACCTTCCAAATTATAAATCACAAAACCAGATTAACGAGAATCAGGAAGCATGATACACTTGTCATGTGTTTTTTCTTTCATTTTCTGGTCATGGTCCTCTTCAATCATGCTAACATTACATTTCCAAGATAAATTTTTAGTTCCAGTGTATAATATTCATAAGTTTATAATCATGTTTCCTTTTGCTAACCACCATTTCCATGAATTACTGATGCAACAAAACGGCATAACTATGTAATCCTGACTTGTAATTAAGAAAAGAAAAAAAAAATAGAAAATTACGAGCAATTACATTATAGAAGCAGGTGGAAAACATTTACTTGATATATGTAGACAGCAGTAAATATGCTATAGACACTGTGATTCTATCTTCTACCTCAATACTTTCTTTTGCACCAATGACTTGAATGGTCAACAACATAAACATAGCCAGTATAGCATACAATACAAGATTTATTACATGACCAAACGCATTTTACATATACATAGCCAGTATTGTATGATCGGGCCACGCATGGCCCGTAATAAACCGAGGGGCATCTAGCTTCATAAGATTTATTACATGACCAAAAGACATTTATCTATTCCCCCCTACCTTTTAGTTATTGTCTACATTGTTAATTTAGTTATCTACGTTGTCATCTGCTTTGTTCACATCGCCATCATTGCCCTGTCACGTGATCCAAAATGCTTGTTTCTGATTAGTCTAGAGCCCCCAAGAAGCATACCACACGTAGGGGTGGTACGGGAAAATGTACTACATTCCCAGGTGTTCGATATTCCTTCCTTGTTCCTACACGGAATCGTACCAATAATGTTGTGTAATAAAAATAAATAGATGTGGTTTGATTGATTCAATAAAAGAACCCTTGCAAACCAATGTTGGGATTTGGTTGTGATTTTTATGCATTAAGATCATCAAATATGTATATGGTGTATGTTCTTATTGATAACCACACCGTGTCTGCAGCTAGGTCATCAATATTTGCAAAGTCTTGTATTCCAGCACTTACACTTACCGTATTCGACATAATAAGCGCCCTCCCCCTAATAAGCGCCCCCCCCTTTTTCAGATTTTTCTCCAGATTATTTTCATGTGTACCTCCGATTTTGTTCCTGTTTTCACACCCTTGTGTGTCATGGAGCACTTCACACCTGTGCAGTTGTTAAGCCAAGCCAAGTGTGAAGGCACATGGGTGATTATAAGCCACTGAGGTGAGCCAGTAGTCTGCATTAAACAACCAAAGGGGGCGCTTATTAAAATGAATATTTGAGGCAGATTTTTCCACTCAAAATAATATTTTAAGCGCCCAGGGCGCTTATTACGTCAAATACGGTATACATTTTCCCGCCCTACACATACATACTTTAGGAGGACTGAAGTATTTAGCACATTACCCCTGAGTACAGTGGCTCAGAAAGGTCAAATGGAAAGCAATTCAAAATGCAGAAGTTGAAACTCAAAATGCAGACTTTGAAACTCAAAACACAAAAGTTGAAACTAAAATTGCAAAAGTTATAATCAAAACGTGAAACTCAAAACGCGGAACTCCGAACGTAAAAAGTAAAAAACCAAAACAGGAAAAGTGCTTCAGATTTCAACTTCAAAGTCAAGCTGTCAATCTGTCAACACCTTGTGACAAGCATTGTGTTTGGCTCATAAGCCAGATAAAGCCAATATCTAGGCAAAAATGTTGAATTCTATAAAAGCGTCTGATTTCAGAAAAATGTCAAATTTCGCGTTTTGAGTTTTAACTTTCATGTTTTGAATTGCTTTTCATTTAGCCCTTCTGGGCCACTGTACTTGAGGGTTTGGCGGCATTCAAATACTATTTACACTTTCCCTTTCCGTGCAAACATCTTTCTTATCCTCCCTATTAATGACATAGTAGGGCCTTGCTTTGGTCGTTCAGGTGGTGTATATCCTTCAAAACTTTCCAGTGCCTTTTGTTTGGTGATCGTGTTCCATGACAATGGTATATCTGGTTCCTGGAGACCGGCACCCTGAGCTATCTCAGTCTTGTACTTGCACAAGTACCACTTCCAGTAGTCAGATGAGACCATGTCTGGACTTGGCTGAATGAACCACTCTGGCATGAATACTTTGTATCCCTATAGGGATGAAAGGTCTGCATTCGATCTTTCTCCTTCACATTGCATGTGTGTACGGTGTCGGCACATCTAAATGTTGTGTTGGATTGAACGTCATAGTTACAGTTTTCGACCACCAGTTTTTTGGATACAGACTTGTACCACAGTGCTACCCCTTGGGGCCTGTGCTGCACACACTCATGGCAGTCTAGGTCCTGATCTGCGTCTATCACTGATGCATGTCTCGGGTCTGACTTCATACAAGGTTCTTTACAGAAGGGACACACCGCCTCACATCCCCACAGATCATCTAGTATCTGCTCGTACAGTGTTTTCTCAAGCCATTTCACCCGTTGACTGGACTCTTTCTCAAAGTGCCCATGGAGATTTTTTGCAACATCATCAAGATTTCTGTTGAATAAGTTCTTGATTTTTTCCAAACTCCTCAAGTCACAGTGACAAATATGGGGTACTTCTCTCTTTATGAAAGGGATTGAGACTTGAGATCTATGCAGGTTCTGTGAGAAAGACGTTATCCAGTCCCCAATAGTCTTTTGAGCACAGGGCATCTCTGAGATCTGTCGAGCACACTGCTGTATATTTGTAATAGCTTTCTCGAGGAATGCCTTTGCCTTTTCACAATACCAGCTTGTTTCTAGATTATTTGAAAAGATTTTCTCCTCTGTATGTTTGACCAGCCATTCCAGGACAAATAGTTTTGGTGCAGAGATGTATGCTTTGAGATCCTCACAAGAGTTGTTTTCTGCCAACTCTTGCAGAATTTGTTCGATGAGCTTCTTTTTGGTATAGAAGCGCGGGACAATCATCTGAACAATGGCATTCTCTAGACTCTCCTGAACATGATGCCGGATGAGTGGTTCCAACTGAGCACATACCATATCTGCTGCAATGGCCTCTGTGTCAGTCTTCTCAAGAACATGCTGAAGAAACATCTTCCAAGTAGTGTTCCTGTACTTTTCTAGCTCTGCAGCTATGCTATAGTTCTTGTTGTAATAATCCTGAGCTTCGGCAAACACCTTCTTAGAATGTCTTATCACATGGACAGCCAGACGCACTTCACAGTTTTTGGGAATTTTGATTTTCTGCTGTGGGTCTGCATTGTACTCATGAATTCCAGTGATGAATAGTCTTAAGAGTTCTTCAGCATCATGCTTCTGAAATCCTGAACTGCTCTTAAACACTGTTCTAAGGTATGAGTCAATCTTTCTGAAGATGTGATTTATTGTTCTTGCATCAAGAGTATACGTCCAATCGGATCGGATGATCTCATTGATTGCAGCACTCCCAACTAGTTGGTGAGACTCAGAGAATGGGTCCATGTTCAGCTCAGCTTTGATGACAGAGGAGTGTCCAGAGTAGTACACCTTCAGTAGATCATTCAAAGTTTCTTCAATACAGACATTTCTGTCTGTCACAAGCTGAAGCTTAGCAATACCACTTAGCCATTCAGTCCACATCTTATTGAATTCCATCTCAAGAATACCATAGTCTCGGACTTTCTTCAACTTCTGTGCTAGATATGCTGCTTTGTTCAATATCTCCTTTCTGTGTTGATCTTGTTCATTGCTTTGCAGCATGCTAACTTCCTGCCTTGTTTGCATTTGACTGATGTCCTGATTGGCCTGTAAACAGAGGGACTCTGCAGCGACTTCCAATGCAGAACATTTTTGGCTTTCCCAAACCTGCATGATTTCTCTTTGGCTATGATCATCTATGAATTTTCTCAGTTTCCTCACGATGGCTTCTTTTTTCTTGTCGATCAGGTCTACTGCCCCATCTCTGAGTTTGGCACAGGTTGATTGTAGACTGTCATGAGTTTCACAAATTTTGACTTTCTTTTGGTTTTCACTTTTCCACTTACGGTAGGCGGTACCAAGATCCCATTTGAGCTGAGAATATTTCTCTTCAAGGCAGTTGTATGCTTTTGCCACAAGACTGTTTTGGAAACCAAAGACTTAGTCATCTGCCAGAACACCATTCCACATGTCAGCAATGAGCTCATACACTTCCATCGTGTCACACAGATACTGACTCTGCATTGCATGGTGCCCAAGCAGGTCCATCTTCAGTTCCAAAGTTTTCTCATGGTATCCCGTATTTACTGATGCCATTGGAGGCGAGCCATGCCAGAGGTCTGGAAAATACCACAGGCCTGGACAATCTGGGACATTTACCATTACAGGTATATTAGCCTACAGGGGAGTTTCTTCCAGCAAGGGCAAATCTCCCCTTACTTAGTGCAGCCCCCAGGTCGGCCTCCTGCCCTTATCTCTGTATAGATAAGGGCCGCCGGGAGAGATAAGGGCCGCCGCCGGTCCGCCCCACCAAGGGGGAATCTCCCAGTGCAGTATCTTATACAGGTGTGATGGTATGGGAGGGGTAAGGGGTAAGGGGGGAGGGGGTTCCACATATAAATGTACCTTATTTCGGCTATATTCTGTCATTCAAATCAATATATTTCACGAAATACAAAACCGAAATACAAGCCCATTCACATATACCAAGATAAACACATTGTCTACCTGCACATGGGTTAATCACTTTCAGCAAATAATGTTTAGACATCAGCAAATTTGATTTACTGAATTACATTTAGATTAACCCGAAATCAAGGGGAGAAACCCCCTCATTCTCTTTTTTCCCTGCACGGTATGAATGCCAGGATTTACCCAGCCTGTACCAGATGTGCCTCTGACTATCGAATCTGATGACCTGATCAAAACAGTCGATACCACTGATGTTTTCCTGATCTGCTGCATCTATTGTGTTCTTGTCAAGTGTTTCCATGAATTTCTGTGACATGATTTGCAACTTTTCCTTTGCATCAAAGGCAGACACATTTTGGTGGACAAACAAACATGATCTGTCTCTCTTGATTTTCCAATTGACCATTAAGATACGCAGGAAAGCATGTACAGCAATTTGAAGTATGTCTTTTGCATCAGAAACATTTTCACCCTTGATGTTCATGAGTGTCAGATCCCCAAGACCAATGACAAATGTTGCCAGTTCATTGTCATGATCATAGTCAGATTCACTCCTTTCTGATGCACGAATACCTTCAGTATCAAATACAGCAAGGTATTTGAATGGCAAGTTGCTGTCATCTCTTACTTTCAGTAGTTGCATGTAGACACCACTGGTGCACCTGCCTGCACTTACTGGCAATTGAAGCCCAAACATTGTGTTGAGCAAGGTCGACTTGCCTGAGCTCTGAACACCAAGGACTGAGAGACTGAACAGTTTTTGATTTTTGAGCACTTTTTGAAGCTCATGAAAAACAGCTTTTAGCCATATCAAGGGCACTCCTGATGCACTTCCATCCAAGATTTCTAAGCTATGTCCTTTAAGAAGAAGCTTGGCTGCTAAAATGGGAAGTTTGCAAAATTCATTCAAATGGCGTTCATTTTCAGTTTCAACTGCTGCCTCATACATCTGACCGAACTCCCTAAGCAAATGTTCTAATCCCAAGTTAGCATTGTCTATGCAATGTGCAAGAGATGCTAGCTCTTTTTGAATTGTGTCCTTTTCCTTTTTATATTCAGCTTTTTGCATCCTTTGCAACTTTGCCTGGTACTTTTGCTGTAATGGATGCAGTTCCTTTCTGGAGAAGTCATCGAGGTACATTTTCAACCACTGCATGTAGAAGTGAACACTCTGTGAATAGATGGTAGCTTCCAGGCCTTCAATGAATGCTTTCATAAGTGGACCGAGTTTATCGCTACACTTGTCTTGGTTATCACGATAAATGAGCATTTGCATTTCCATGTCTCCCACTTCTGCTATAGTGGTCTGATGACATAATCTTTTCTTCTTTTTCAACAGTTTGCACGTTTCATGCCAAGATTCTCCTTGTAGTGGAAGAAGGTCTGCTTTGGATATATCTCTCCCTCCATGCAGACTAGTTGTTACCTTGTCCGCAAAAGCCTTCCCGACCTGACAGTAACTATTCATTTCATCAACAGCTACTCCAAATCCAAGCATCATTTCCTTCTGGTCTTCCAATTTAATTCCTGTGTCTTTGAAAATAAGTTTCTTCAGTTTCAGTCTCACATCACTCTTGAGCTTGTCTTTGTTCTTCTCCCCATCTAAAGTGAAGGCAAAAACCTTCGATAAGCTCTCCCCTATCGTTCTTTTGAACTTTTTTAGAAGAGAATCAGCCTTTTCTATTGAGAGTCCCTTAGTACGATTAGAAAGTACTATGATGACTTCTTTGCACTGTTGGTTAATGCATATCATCTCAGATTTGATATCCTCCATATCCAGATCAGATACGTCTAAGAAGACTAACATAACATTGGACAGCTGGCTCAGTATCCTAACTTGTTTCTGTTGTTGCAGACCATCGCCTCTTAAATTCAGAAACATTGTGACGTCTTCAAGAAATTCTTTTTTCTTGCCTGTTGGGAGATAAAATGAGCCTTCTACTGAGCCTTTTGAAAACTCTCTGAGTACATCACCATTGGGAGCACCTTTTGTTATGAAGATACCGTCTTCTTCATCCGCTATGACCTGGTTAAGAAGGTTAGACTTTGACATTTCAGGTCGCCCCAATCTCAAAGCTGACACAAGTTTTAGTGGGTAGCTGACGGCCGATGCTTCAATGACTTCTTGGGCAACATTCCGCCATGCCAGTTTAGTGTTTCGCACAGCCCACAGGCTAAGGTTGAGTGTTTCTTTGAAGTGGTCTGGAGGAGAAAGGGAAAAGCTAATTGGCACTGGCTCATTTTTTCTACAAGGATTTGTGTAAGGTTCAAATCACAACACAGGAAGATGGCCAAAAAGACATCAGCTGGATTTTTCTGACCATCCTGAACATATAGCTCTGACAGATCTGTGGAACTGTCACTGCTTGATGAATCCCCCTCCACTGCAGTACTGACTTCCCTTGCACACTTTTTGACTTCACTGGTAATGCCTTTCTTATCAAGCATCAAAAGTTTTTGCAAAATGATCCATGGGATATCCGCAACCACCGTTTCACTTCTTTCTTCATTTTCACCAACTTGCATTACATCTCTGATGGAAATCTTTTCTGGATAGAATTCCCCTAGTTGAAGGTGCCCGATCAGGTCTGGGACACCTTGACAGAGATCATCTTCAGATAGTAGGTCACAAGTTGATCTCATTTGGTCTTGCTTGTTAGGACTAACATTCATGTCAGGTGGGATGTTGGTTTGGGTTCATTCCCAAGCAGTTCTCAGCATTTCACTCAGAGCCGCAGCGTCTCTGAACTCATCTTTATGATTCAGCAGAACTTCCCATATCCCTATAGCATTCTGTCCTCGGTCGATGCATGTGGCTAACAGAGGATCCCTCTCAAGACACACTTTCCACTCATCAAAAGAAGGTTCAACTTCAGCTCCAACGGTTGAGAAGGTACAACACGTCACCTCTCCTGAACCTTGTGTTGTTGAAGATGAACCGCCATGTGCAGTCAAAGCATCAGCCATTATTGTTTTTACAGTTTTTACATCCCTCTCTAGCCCAGAGTATTGAGCTAACTGTGAGTAGATGCCTCCAAAATGAATATTTCCAACATGCACATGTGATCCGTACTTCTGAAAAAGCAGCTCACAGTTTGACTGAATCTGCTCCTCAACTGGATAATTCATGGCAAACACCTGCAGTTGATGTAGAACCTGAAGTACCGTCTCAGAAAGTCTAAGAGACTTTTTGTCCAGAAAAATACGATGGGTGGGAACACTAGTGTGGTGAGCATGTTGATAGAAACCTGTCCTGAGGGTTGACTCTTCATCACTATGTTTCAGGCCGACACGCGAAAGACTTGACTCAATACCAAGACCTAAGCTGTTGAAATAACAAGTAAATGCCTCGACTTGTTCTACTGACCGACACCAGATGTCAGCAGTAGTCTGCTCGATACGGGGAGGCAATGGTTGAAGATGAGGCGGCACCTGAACTAGTACGTCACATAATTCTATGGTGGCCTGTTTGATGTAAACACCTCTTAGAGCTTGTTCTAATGTTTTCGATGCTAAACTATCAGACATCTGGCGCTCAGTACCCAAAGTACCTGCGTCATGACCCTGACCATCAGAATTAGCTGAGAGTGATCTTTGTTTAGAGCTTGGATGCGCCAAATTAGCAGTTGGTTCTGACATATTAATGTCAGGTTTTATGTTATCATGTCTCTCAGCCCCCACTTCATCGCCTCTTTGAAATTTGTCCCCCCTGACTTCAACAGAAACACTGGTGTCAGGATTCAGTATCTCAGACACGTGCACATCTGCCAAAATAGGTTTGTCATGCCTTTCATTCTCAGAAACACTTCCCTCTACTTTCACCCTTTGGCCAGATTCCTTCTGTACAGAATTGTGGCCTCGACTTTCATTCACACTCTGAACTGGGTGCATTGGATTTGCACCACCGCTCACTCTCTCATGATAAGCACCCTCACCTGAATTTGATGGTATAGGATTCACATCATTGCTGACTAAACACAGACTTTTGGTCATCTGCCCCTTGGATTCTAAATCGGGATCACTCGGTTTAAGCGACATAGAATGCTGCGTTGAGAGGCTATCTGAAAATTCATTTAAATCTGACTTAATTTTTATCATAATTTTATCATCTACTTCTGCTTGATTGTTTGTTGTATTGCTCAAAGTTTCAAGTGACATGGCATGCTGTGTTGAGAGGCTATCTGCATAGCACTCAGACAGATTTGGGTTTAATTGTACTGTACATTCATTATCATAACCTGACACAAGATTTTTCACTGTGTTGCTAGTGTTGACAGGTTCACCGAATGCAACTCAATTTTCTGAAGCTTGTTCAACATGAGCATTGCTAGCTTCAAGTGACACAGAATGCACCGCTGAAAGACTATCTGCATTACTCTCAGTCAGATAAAAACGTTTTTGATTCTGTTTCTGTGAAGGAAGGTGTCACTTGTATGTATGCTTCTCATCTGTAATGAACAAGGAGCAGGTTCAAATCAGTAATGTTGCCATAGACACGGTGACAATGTTTATAGATTCAAGGAAGGCTTTCAGCACCAGAGACCACAGCATAACACTTAGTAAATTGGAAAGAAGGCCAAATTAAAAAAATGTTTTGTTTCAGGTAACATGGAAAGAAACTCGAGGGTCGGTAGGTCGGACTTTTTTAAACATTTTTTTTTACTTCCCCTCTAAAATTGACCCCAAAAAGTGTAAGAATGGGGAGATTTCTTTCCAAAATTTTGTAAACCTAAAATTGACCCGAAAAAGTATAAAAATATACAAATTTCTTCAAAATTGCAATAAAAGAACGAGGGGTCAGCCTTGTTTTGATAGAGTCGGTTGGGTGACCTGAAACAGACTTCTTTTTTTTGCCTAAATGGCATCCTTTTGGTGAATCCGAGGTTATGTTACTACTACCAGATTAATAGAACCCAAGTAGTTGATACTGATGTAGTCACCTGCATCATGCTTCCTGATGTTTGTGATCCTCTAAGGCTCTATCTTTGGTTCCCTAAGCATCAGGCTCTTTTTGTCAAGGGCATGACCTTTATTGTCAAAGACAGCTCTGTATGACTCTTTGCTGACAATACAGTGATCTACTCAGCTAGGGCACATAGAACTACAACCGTTACGACTATACAAAAGGATATTGAGGATCATCAGACCTGACGTACTCAGAATATATGCTAAGCTCTCTGTCAATATTAGCAAACAAAAGTCTTGATCTTTACTGCCCTTAGGTAACATCAAAACATAATTAAGATAATTTTTGCATAGATGATACCCATTTATATGTTATTAACTTATTTAAATATATGAGTGTTATATTGGACTCAAATTTTACTTTTGAGAGACATCGTTAGTTAACCTGTCTAAGAATATAATATTATCTTATTATTAAAATGACTATTCATGTGTATGTGCATACTTTGACTTTTTTGATATCATATTCATGAATGTCCAACTAGATCATATGAAAAAAATCTAGACTGACCAAAGTGTATCGACCTATTTATTGAATTATCTGTGAATTAGATTGAGAGATCTGTATCATTTTTATCACAGGGTTTTTAATACAATAGCCCACATAGTAACACTTCTTAAATACAACTGTGCCACGTATGTTAAGAGCGTGGGATACTATGGTGGCACATGCTTGAATGCACAACCTGAGAAATACTGAAACATCATCAATGTGTAAAGGCCAGAGTGAAACTTAGAGAACATCTGCTTTAACCTGCTTTTTTCATTCCGTACAGTTGAATAGATAAGGACATTAAGCAGCTTCAATCTTTGATGATGCGTCATGGCCTTCTTTCCGAGGGTCAAAAAGCTGATTGAATACTAGATTAAAGCACGCTTACAACTGATTAAAAAAGGAGTTTGCTTAAAATTACTTAAAACTATGAAGCATTTCTTGATTGGGGCAGTGATGAGAAAAACACTATCTATAGTACATAGTTATACCACCGAGAGTAGGTCAGCCCATTGTTGAACTGCATAGCATATGCTCAATAAACTTGAACTCGACTTGAGCTGTAGCAGGCGGGTGTATCAGCCCAATGTTGTGCTTTAAGACCATCCTATCACTGCACGAACTTTGCCATTGAAACAAAATATGAGCCCCTGTAATGTCAGTATTCTAACTTTGTAAACCCTATACATCATAGTATTTGGCAGTTATAGGGATATGCGTAGTGTATATGTCACGCGCAATGTCGGAATTTGCGCAATATCAGAACTTTAAAATCTCAATTACAAGTCTTATAAGATAAGTTGGTGTATCAGACAAATAGAAAGGTAGGATGAAAAAAGTATTTGCAAAGAAATTTTACTGTATTAGTTAGCTCTGTGTTTGGTTACAGGCAACTGAACTCCCAATGTTTATCATACCAGAGGCATTACTGCCACACCTTATTCACACCTACAGTGAGGTGTGGGATGCATGAGGACCTTCTAGTGAATGTTATTACACCTCCAAGGTGTGGCACATCATACTCAAACAACATTGACAAATATATATAACTGTTGTATATCTAGAACAGTAAGGAATTCTGAAACTGCCCAATGTAAGTATGGATCAATTCCGGAATTGCCTTGCACCAGTGTCTTTAAAAAGGTCATGTACATTATTACCGTAAAACCTCGCGTATAGGCCGCGGCTTATACAGGAGCCAGATCTCCAGTATGGCTTACATACTCTCTTGGGCTACAGTGTCCTACCTGAATGCACCGCCCATGCTGCATCAAAGTCTGATAGGGCCAGGTACCTAGGGAATTTGATTGAGTATAATTGGATTCAGAGGTTACACACTAATGCCCCCATGGGCCTTAATGTGGTGGACCCTCTAGTCCATTTGATGACAACCCTTCAATGGAGTGGAGGGGGAGACTGGGTGGTTGCCACGTACAGCTAACCAAGTTACCCGAGAGGGCCTTTTCCCGGGACCCCCCTCTCAATCATGATTTTATAGTAGGTGGGTACTCACTGAGAGTCCCCATAACTGTCACTGTTAATGTTACACTTGTGTGTAATGTATGACCCAATCCCCAGGATTTATACTCGTAGTTGGTCTCTTACTACGTATGTAACACTTGAGTACAAAAACCAGACAAGGTAAATTAGACTGTAATATACGGCCACTTTATTATAAAGGAAACTCTTGGTGTATTATAGTACAAGTATAACCAGCGGATATACAAGATCAGTAACAGATATATAATACAGTAGGCAACCCTATAGCATAGAGTTAAGCCCGTGAGCACAGGGTGGTCATGTCACGACAGTCCCAAACCTGACTGACTTCCAATGGGGAAGCAGCCGTCTTATATATACAGCGCTGCGTAGGCCACGTGACCGTACTAGCAGCGCCACCTGTTAGGTTTAGTTATGTAAAATGATTATGTAACAACTACCGACGGTAACCGAAGGTGGTACCGGTATACTACCGTATATAACCGAACCAGAGGAGTCGGTGTATGTAACGAACCGACGACACTAGTTATATGAATAAAACAGTTATTTTACACAATAGAACCGTGTTGTTTTACATCTTACAACATACAATAGATATACAATGATAACAGTTAGACTTTATAGTCAACCCGTTACATACCTATAGGGCCTAGCCCTTTATTTATAAAATCCCTGGTTTGACTCTAAGTCAAGACCCATAAATCCACACAACATTTATTTTAAATTCACAAGAATCAAATAAATGTTGGTGTTTTTAGTAATTTTTTATACCCCAAGAAAACTTTTTCTTTACCATAAAAAATTAATTTCCATATGCCCAGTGGATTATGGTACCGCAGGATAAATTAGAGATTTTCTGACCTGTCAGAATCATTTTTAATTAATTAATTTCTATGCAGTCTGAAGATCCCAGAACTGGCTCTGATTGGTCAATGTAGGTCACGTGACAGACACTATAAAAGGGCAATTCACTTTTGAATTTGCTCATTCCAGCGGTAACTGCTCAATAAACAGGAATACCCCGTACTAAATTCTAAATCACTTGTATTGTATAAACAAATGGTAGTGCCATATTCTGATTATGCCAGCTTCTTAACTGATTGTACTACTCAAGATTTAATAGGTGAAGTGCAAAAGCTTCAAAATCGTGGATTGAGAATATGCAAATATAGTAATATGTATGAGCGGAGCTCAGCCACTGAACTCCATGCTTACTTTGAAATCAAATATTTAGCAGATAGGAGACTTGTTCAGCTTCTTTGTCATATGCATAAATTGTCTAAGAGCATCTAATGTAGACCGGCGCACGAGAGGCGACAGCAAGGTTAAATTTAATCAACCTGTAGCGTATTACAAAGTGACTGACAAAAGCCCATGGATGAGGGGCACTTGGGAATGGGACAACCTTAAAGCGGAGACTCAAAAGGTCGAAAAAAGAGAAAAGTTTAAGGACCTAGTTATCATTAAAAAAATAAGGCCAAAACTGGTCTAAGTCGTCCTGATCAATGTATGGGAACGGTAACCCGTACTGTCCCGACCTCACAGCATGTGTCCTGTCACAGCCGTACTCCTGATATATAAATACATGAAGTTACTGTAAACCCCACTAAACTACATGTACGGTAGTAATAAAGGTATGTGGGTAATTTTGAGCAATTTATCCATTTGGGTAAATTCAATGGGACTAAGTTGTCACAGCCAATGACCACCAGTACATTCTGTATTAAACAGAACTGTATGTGTATTGTTATTCTCTAAATTAGGGGTACTATTTTTATAGGGTGTGATCCTTGTTATTATGTACTTTACTGGATTGACGCTCCAGACCAACACCGTAATACTGGTAACTCGTGATAGACATTTGTGTATTTTGAATAACCTATTTGAACTTGAACTTGAACTTATACCAGGCTGCCTGCCTGGTACACCAGCCTGCTGTTCTGGGAGAGTGTAAAGGGCGGCCTGAAAGTACAGGCTGTCTGTTAATGCAGGCCTTCCTGTTCTGCTGTACTAAACCTCCACCTGATTAATATGTTATCATGGTCAATTGCATGACAACAGCAATCTGTCGATTAAGGAGAAGCTGCTGCAATTTCACAATATTTAATACATGGGGGCCTATTCATCATAAAAAAGGACCTACCCTAGTTCAATTCGTTGGCATGTTAACATGTTACAGAATCGAAAGTAAATTGATGTAAACGTTTTGTTTCTCCAAACTAAAAAGTTCAGAATCTATTACAATGACATTTGACATGTTACAAATGAACGTAATATGACATAAACATGTGATTTACTGCCTCAGTATACAACAGAATGACCCCCTATACTGAAACGTAAAATTGGGTCTAGTATATATGTGTCTTTATGTCATGTAAATTTCACCTTAACTGTCAAGGTAGATTTAGTAAACGTGTGATTTACCAATGAGATCAATTTCAGTAAATGTAGGATTTACTGATGAGATAAATTTCAGTTAATGTAAAGTTTGCTCATGAGGAATAATACTCATAAATGTGGTAATGACGTGGTAGGGGGGGGGGCGAGGTCATGGTGAGGGGGGGAACTCTAGGGGCAGACTTCAGTGTATAGGTAAAAAGTTATAAACATTTATTAAATGACCATATGACACACAAAAGACGTTTTGATATCAATTTCAGTTATTTTTTGTGGATTCTGTTGCCATGGCAACCAGCATTGCAAATGTTGAAATTTCAAAATATTCACTCTTTTATACCAGGCAAAGTAGCCATGACAACCAGAGTGACCCTGTATCAAGAGGGGTAGTTCAGAAACTAAATTATCTTTCAAATGAGACCATTTAGGGCATCGTACCTAGTCTGGTGTCTGAAAAAGATTTTTTTAAATTGGTCGTGAACATTGAATTTAACATTTTTTTGCCATTTGGCTCAAAAAGGATGTTTCACCCCATTACTCATACAACATGATCAAATGGACCAAACAATGAAAATTTACTTGCACAAAAAATCAAATGCTGACAGTGATGATGCTAACTGTACAGATTGGGGTACCCTTAAAAAGAATATGTGTCTATCCAGGGTTCGCGCTAGCCACTCGCCAAATCGCCAATGGCGAATCAAAGTTAAATTTGGCTAATGTTCCCTACTGAGAATTCGCCAAATTGGCTAATTGTGTCTGTAGAACAATATTTTACCTGTTCACCATACACATGTTATATACCATTGGAAAGAGGAAATAAAGGAGGAGCCAGCCAATTTGATTATATTCTTATATATCAAACGTGATCTTAAATATTCCCAAAAGAAATAAAAATTATCATTATACAACAATATAATTATTCAGTTCCTAATTAGCAGGTCTCCCAGCTACGGACAAGGGTAACCCACAGTTGGAAATGTGAAGGTTTGTGATAAAGGAAAAGGGCAATCTGATCTATTGTAGAAACCTTTAATCCATGTAAGGGCAAGGTTGTGTACAGGAGTTAGCGAGGAACAGGATAAGCTTGAATTATAGCTTTTCAGGACCACTGCATGTTACATGTTTTGATGTATCAGATTTTTTGACCAATTGAAAACAATACCTTTTCCTCTTGAAACCATCTCCTCTTGTCAATCAAAAAGACTATGATACCCCTGTTTTTCAATATAAGATAGGCCTAAGACATCGACCGTGCAATCTTCTCAGAGTTCATATTCTAAAATACAGTTGTTGGAATCACTGAATCACTGTATTATGAATGGTGAAAAATTCATGGTAAAGATTTTAAGCAAAAACTGTTTGGCTAATCAATGCTGAATTTGGCTAATCAAAATGGGTACAAATTCGCCAAATTGGCTAATAGAATCCATGCCCTAGCGCTAACCCAGCTATCATTATTATAAGAGGTCTATATATGATAAAAGTCAGCTGTTCTATGTGAAATGTATGACAAAATCATGCTTTTAGGGGCTGGGCTTCTCAAAATCCAGATTTAAAGGTAATTCTTTTATCCAAAAGGGCCGCCATTTCGAGGATTAATCCTGAATTATCAAGCATAATATATCTGTGACCAATGATAGATCGTTTCGAGTACAGTTTTCTACAAAATATTACTATATTGCAAGACAAACAACAATCATAACCACAATTAGCCCTTGAGAATTGTGGATGAGTGTTCAATTCTCCATTGACTTAGTGGTATTTATAGGTATAGATACACAAAAATGACACTTTTCCACCAATCATTAAAGAAAAAAAAGGATTGCTCAACAGTTATAGATATTTCACCTTATATTTAGAGTATATATGTATTAATTACCTGGAACAAAATAAATCCTACACAGCTTAATTCATGTGGCAAAGTAGGTGTATTCACTGGCACTTTCCTGGTGACTGGAGCTATAGGGGCAGACCTGGGGTGGGGGAGTCTAGGGCCAGACCTAGGGGGAAACTCTAGGGGCAGATCTTCGGGGGGGGGGCTCTATATGGATTAGAGAGGCTGAGGTTTTACAGTAGATAATTGTTGTGTTATATACATTAAAGGTAAAACTTGGTTCACGTATGCTTAGAGGAGGATCTATAGACTGTATAATATTGTCTTTATCAATATTGTTTAAATTTTTCTCATAGATACAGTTTAGGCATTTACTTCAATTTTCAATGTTCTCCCAGGCCCCCGCTAATTTGCCTAGAAAAGACCAAACATGATGTTGATTATATTTAAAGGAATTGAAGTATTTAATTAATTCTTATAGTATACATTATTCACATGCATGTGCCAGTAGGGCCAGGGTGAGGGTTCCCCAGGAACGGCTCATCCCCCCCCTCTTAGACACGTAAAAACAAACATATCAAATTTGTCTCCCATTCAATAACAAAGAGTATACACGCGCTATAATCAACATAGAAAAATGATCTAAAGTGCTATATGTAACCCTGAGATCAGGGGATTAGATTTATTATTCATGAGAACCTAAGTGGCAGCCATCTTGAGTTTCTAATAATGGTAAGCAGCAAATATGTGATAAAGAACTGAATAATACGACAAATTAAGGTGCGTGACCACTATGCATTTCGATGTGATTAATATATCACCTAATCTAAAAGATCAATTCAATTAGGCCCTATGGAGTGTTGGTAAAATATCATTCATACAGTCATGTAGCATTGTAAAAAATTTTGAATAAATAAGTTGATGACACATTATATCTGCGTCTATGCGGCAGATGACATGCGCAGTAAGTATGTTTCTCATGCAGAAAGGAAATTTCAAACATCTGGTGCATTCATATTTCAAAATGTTTTTTATTTTATTTTGAAGGTGCAACGTGATCAAGGTATGCATACAAGAGGGTCTATAGAATAGAAAGAATTCTCTTTTTTTTAAAAATTAGAACGACACAATGCTTAAGTACAGAAAGCTCCGTATTCAATGCCCCCCATTGAATACGATGTCTCGTATTCAATGGGCGTGGCCAAGCCGGAGGGTAGTTATGATGCCCGAGGGTTCTCACAATGACCGAGGGTTGCTGTGACGTCAGGAAGACGATAAAAGTAGTTCCGGCAGACGCAGAAGGATCGCCATTGACCTAGAGATGTGTCCTACTCCCCCCGGGAAAGCCTTTGATACAATTAACCACCAGGATATCAACTGGGCTGCAGCTCTACATCGGTCGCAGGTATCCGCAAATAATCACCCTCCAGCAACGACCACAAGCCCTCAAAATATGTTGACAATGTGTGCTCCACCAAGAATGTAAGCACAACTAGAAAGACCAAGCAGGTATGTATGGGTATTTATTAGACATTTTTGAAATAAATAATGTAGTCGACTGCAGGGTCGTCAATTTCAAGAAACTGCAAGTCATAGTGGGACGGGGGCGGGTTATACTGTTCCCTTTTTGTTTCTTACAAGACGGTGACATTATCATTAATATCAAGTTCTTATTTTCTTTATTTTTGGGCATTTTTGCCTATGTTTTATATGAGTCAGTTCAGCTACCTTTATAGATAGAAGGGTACGCCACATGAAAGTTTATCAAAAATGTTATTATGTAATGTACAATATAATAGTAAAAGTTTGTTTCACAGTGGCACTTGGACCTTAAAACACGATGGAGAAGATGTGGAAAAGGGGGCTGACCCTCGCCCTATGTTTCCTTGAAATGACTTTCCTTGGTGGTGCCATGACTGGACATCTCTCATATATGTTAGTAGAAATAAGGAACTCTACATAAGATACGCAGTGTTACTTCTAAGCATATTCTCAGCAGGAGTGGCAAGACATGAGTATGATGGTTCATTAGTTTCAGGTAGTGCCCCCCCCCCGATTGGTTGCATAATTCAGGGGGTCCAGTGGTAGTATAGAGAGGCAAGGGGTATAAAGAAAAGGTATAGACATTTATTCTAATTAAAATGCTGTGTATTAAACGCAATATTGATTGCGTATATCTTTAATATGTTGATATAGTGTCTTATCATCACAATATAAGGGCCAATTGGGTTAAATGTGGTTAGCATAGCATATATAACAATATTCAATGAAAAATCGTATATGACTAAGAGGTTAGTCAGTCTATTGATGATCAGACCAGGTGGAGCCACCAGCCTACTGCCTCCCTGGTCCCCGTGACGCCGTGACGTCACTGCTCCTGCCTAGCTACCATGAACTGAACTAATAATTTTTCTAAGGTTTTCAACCTCCTACATCACTACATTTATTTGTGGTGTGTTTTCTTATCACGTTAATTCAATGGGGAGGATTTCTCTATAGTTACTTCATGATTCTGTCTGTGGAGGCACCATGTTTTAGGAACTTATGCACATTACTTTCGTATTTTCCATGTATTGATTAAATGGATGTGAAAGAAAATTTGAAAAATACAATTCCAGCTATTCCAGATAGGCCAGATGTTGGAAACTCTGCCATCCAGAGCCCCAACTTAGGAGCTGTTATTCCATAAAAGTCTAAAACTGTTGCATTGTTCTCCTGCACTCATGTTTAGTAGTAATAACAGGTAGAGGCAATAATTAGACTTGAGAAATCACGGTAAAAACTGGCATTAATCGGCGCTCAACTTTCTGCTGAATCGGTGTTGTCAATCTCCTTTTTTTGCAGCATTGAAAGAGATGAGAAAAAGTCTGCCTGAACACAGATCCAGTGAGGCAATACAGGAGGAAATTGATGCTATGATTCATCAAGTCTATTTTGTATGCAATCATAAATAATATGTACTGCTCCATAGTTAGATGTCTCCCTTGAAACTCTAACATTGCTCGAATTATGAGCAGAATCCGTCCAGGTATAGTCGTCACAACAAAGACAATGCACACTGCAAACATCGTCACAGTCAAATTGGTGGTTTGAGCTGCAGATTTACTAGGGTGAGTTGTTTGGTGCTGGTGTCTGAAGCGTCTCATGGAATAGATCTTTTTCATTGTCAGAATATTTAAAACAGATATAAAACAGAAAGGTATAAATGAATAAACAAATCCAGTGCAAATTACATATACCCTGTCAACCAAAGGCCCTGATGCAAATGATTTACACATGTACATTGTGTGAACTAAGTTAACGGTAGAGTTTAACATTGTTGGTAAATGAACAATCAACATCAAAATAACCAGTACTACAGTCATGGAGATAATCTTTCTAGTTGTACAATATACAAAAGCTTTTAGAGGTCGCAATACAGCCATGGCCCGCTCAGCTGATATTAACACAATTAACCAAGAAGATACACTAGAAGTGGTGTAATAGCCATGCATTATTATTTTGCAAAACCATATTGATGAGGAAAATGGCAGTCTGTTATATATGCCATCTACTCTGAACAGTAGGCTCCACAGTGATAAATTGTCAAACACGGCAAGTAATAACAGTAGCATCATGAAGGCAGAGTTCTTCATGAGAGAACCATACACTATTACAACAAAAACCAAGCTATTCAGCACTGTTCCGATTCCACATATTGTAACAGTTGCAATCATGTTCAATAAATGAGCTGACGGTTCTTGTTGACTGTTAATAGTAGAGTTGTTTCTGGCCATATCAAAGGATGAATCATTGTCAGGTTCTATTGAATCCATGATGCAAACCTTTTCGCAATACTAATAAAATGGTATTGTATGGTGGTTCAAGCTGTGGAAGTGAGAGTTTGTTGCGAATGACTTTTAATGTGGCCAGTACGTTCAAAGTAATTGAAGTCATTGTGTTATCAACAAGTGACTAAGTACACCTGTTGTTAGGCCTCTAACTCACAAAAAATCCCTATATCACAAACTGCTATAGTTTGTGAGAGATGGGGACAAATAGGTTACAAACAGTTTTGTGAAGTCCCTGATTCACAAAGGCATAGGTCTCAGATCTACATAAAGTATAGTCTATTAATTTTAGAGTTACAATATAATTGGGTTGTTGTCAGGGCCTTTCATTATGAACATAAGTTATTTTTCTAATTCATAATGTATACATGTGTGACAGACATATCTTATACCTACCGTAAGCAGAAAGATTTTACACTGAATATTTGAATACTGTAGTGAACTTTGGTATGCTATAATAGGCTTTAATCATATTTGTGAGCTGGGTCGACTTGGATATGGTCCTCATATGTTTTCTTGCGAGTGTGGTGGTTCATATGTTCAAATTAAAGGACAAATCAAAACAGCAGTTTGCAAGTGGTCTGTTTATTCACGTTCCAAACCAGAACCCATATAGATTCGCATGTATCACACTCGATGGAGCCCAAAGGGGACCTGAGTCCTGCATACCGCATACCGTATGCACTAACTCCCGATGAAGAACCGAGTTAACAAATGCTACTCAATAGCCTGTACAGTAATAGTACACATAATAATACCGTACCACTACACTATATATAAATTTGTTATAGGTGATTTGAGGCAAAGAGGCTTTTTGGGACATAGGGGCCTCACAGCTGTCAAATTTAGACAGTCAAGTAGTCAAGGTCATTTCCGAAGCTGCTTGAATGTTGACTGTCTGGTAAGATTGATTATGCTCACTGGAACATAACCATGCTTGTGCTGGTCCGTACATCAATTGTCCATTAGCCTGTAAGATGCATTTTTCATGTTCTTCTTTTTGTTGCATAGTAACACAGGCTTTTTTGCTGACAGGGGATGAAAATTATCTAAAATCTGCATGATGTCAGCAGAAATGTAAACTGCATGTAGATGTGCAGGGTTCAGCTAATGGACTGGAAGTGCTATGCAAAGAGCATTTTAACAGCGACAAACACGGTGATGCTCCTTTTGTTTATAGTCATAATCAATGCAATCTCTCTACCATCGTTCAAATCTGAAGTTGTTGATTTCTGCACTGTTTTAGTTTACTTTTACCTGTACCTGACATGAAATGGTGCATTTTAGCTGCATTCCAGCAGACCAAGTAGTAACAAACAGAAAAGAAGTAGAATCACTGTGACTGCCAACTTGATCACTGAGGTAACTATCCCCAGAACTCTGAAGGGACTCCCTAACATCAGCCGGACTCTATAATAACTCTATAATGACTCCTATTCTAAGACTTCCTAATGATTAGGAGTCACTTTAGAGTCCTGGGGAGAGTTCCCTCAGTGATCGAGGCTGGACTCTCATTTGAGAGTTACAGTGATCCTACTTTTTTGGTCAGTCCGTGAGAGGGGTCGAAATTCTTTTGATCCCCTTCCCCACAGACAGGTTGAAATTGAGTGTGGTTGAACCCTTTGAGCTATAGAAACGCGCAGGCGTTTTCACTTAAAAGGGGTGACATAGTTTTGGTGCCTTCCTCAAGAATGGTCCAATTCTTTCGGACCCCCCAATCTCAAGGGGTCTAAATTTTCTTGCTGAATAACACCCAGTGGGCCGGGGGGGGGGGGGGTTAGGGGTGTTGGCTCTGCTGTGTAAGGTTCGTGTGTTTTTTCAATAACTAGGACCTATACTGAGTTGATTCTATGTGGACAACATTTTTGGAAATCCACACAGGCCTTGCGATGGCCATTTTGGATTTCTGGGAGACACAATTAGATTCAAAATGTACATTTTGGAAGTCAAGGACTGCAATGGAACAGTTTCTGAAAAGCTCAGTGGTGGCCATTTTGAACTATTAATGAGATTCTCCCCATGGGCAGCGTGCATTAACTGCATGTCGCATGACCCTTTGGAAGCAAGTTAAATTCATTGTTTTAAAGGTATTTAACAAGTAATAATTTACTGTAAAACCATGAAATAAATACAGAACTGTACCTTGACAATGGTTTCTGCACTCGCAGTGTCTTGAGTTGTGCAGAAATCATCAGCTCTGTCTATGTATAGCTAACCACAGTAGTGAAAATAAACTTCATGGGGGAGAAGTTTTAAACATATTCAGCCTTGTAATCTTAGTGAAAACACAGCTACTACTGAATATACACTAGGGCATTTGACCTATACGTTGAATGCACAAATGTAGTTGGAACATCAACTACAGTAAAACCTTGCATATATGAAATACGTGGCCTGATTCCCTTTTTTTTTTATAAAGGTGGCAGAATGATACTTCATAACATGGTGGTACGGCCTTTTCTATGCTAAGTCTAAGGGACCTACTTACTACATGCCTCCTTGCAGCACGGTAGTGCCATAATCCATGGTTTCCAAATTTGTTGATTTTCTTCATTTTAAGACCGTATAGCCAAGTAATAAACACAAAACCCCACTTATTAACATACATGTACATCACACTTCACGAGTTGACGCTGGGGCATATCACACAAAGCCGAAGGCCGAGTGTGATATGCCCCAGCTTCAGTGAGTGAAGCCAATTGTAATAATTGCAGCTGAACGTACCATAGCTATATTTTTACCACTATTTATAATACACATGTAAAATGGTTTGAGTGTACACACTTTATTCATGCAAATTATTTGTATTGAGCTCTATGGTTGAAACTATGGATGTAGTTATAGTTTGAGCATAAAGGCAAAATAACCTTTACACTGGAACTTTTTCAAAAAACAATTTGTAGGCATGAGAACCTTATCCAATGTTGTACCAACGTTGGCAATTTTAGGTTGTACCAACATGGGCAATACTCCCAGTGATCTGCCAATGTTGGTATAACATCAGACATTTTATGTTGTGCCAATGTTGGCAAATCAATGTTTGCCCAACATTGAAAATACTCCCAGCAAGGAGAAGAAAACCAACGTTGGCCCAACGTTGCCTTTCTAACGTCCACCAGAGGGCATTGATGGTTGTATGTAGAGATTTTGATCAGGCAGCCCCATTATTCGCCACCGTAATGGGGCACTAATATCACCCTCTAGGTTGTATAAATGTTTAAGCAAGAGTTATTCAATTTATAAGCTATAAAATGTTTAATTACTAAATTATTAGGTGAAATAACAGAATCCTGGCAATATTTTTATGAGGACACCATTTCGTAGGGAATGACAACTAGATAAGGAGCATGGGTGAGGGTCTTATTCTACATCACTTCTTGGCCCTTTGAGCTGAGATCAAGGTGAAATGTAAATAGAGAACTAAATGGCTATCTCTATAAAAATGATGACATATTAGTACAATCTGTACAATGTTGGGCCAACATCAGAAATAAATTTGGGTCAATTTTGGGAAATATACGTTCGAACAACATCATCTTTAGGCTCTAAATATGGTTGACTAGACGTTGGGACATCGTCTGTCCAATGGTTGGTGCAATGTTTGGCCAACGTTGGCAAAGCAAAGAAATGGACGGCCAAAAAGCACTTTAGCCAACGATAAAGCCCAACGTTGGCCCAACCCCAGCCACTGTTGGCCCAACGTTGGCCCAACGTTGAATTGCTAGCTGCGAAGCTGATTGGTGTCTTTCAGGGGTGGGGGTGGCATGAGTGAAGGAAACACAAATTATTATAAAAAGCGCCCTCGTCGTATCTTTCACTGCTTGGTGATGAGAAACAATTTTTTTTGAGTGGCCTTTAGGTCTCTCAGATCTCAGTGTCAATTAATGTCTATTGTGGGGATGGGGGCAATGTTGTTTCAGGGGCTATGAGCGGTATTATCTAGGCTTAACAATCTCTGTAGTTTTCCCAAAAATGTGTAAAAATTTAAATGAGAGCTATTCCCTAAGCCTTCTTTGTAAACTCTAATTAGAATTAGCTCAGTGGATCAGGTGCTCTGGCCGCTATAGCGGCCTGCTGGCAGTGAGAGGGTTAATCCTCCAGAAGTTACATTGAATATTAACTGATGTTGAATATCAAGTATTGGCAGTACTGACTGTAAAAGTATTTGCACTGTTTATGAATTCCATGAATATAGTGAAGATATATGCACAGTGAAATTCATAAGTTGCGACCACAGTACAAATGTCACGCGCAAAAGCGGAAGTCGCAGAGTAGGAATTCTTACATGGTTCTACAGTTCTGGAATTGCGCAGGACTCCTGTCAGTAATAGAAGGGATAGGTATAGACCTTACATGTTGTGTGGAGATTATACACCCGTGTAGGTTTCTGTGCATTGAGAGCTCTATTCATGTGTGTATGTGTTTGTGTGAGGGCGGGGATAGTTGTATATAAATGTCTGTTAGCCTGTAGCAGGTGGCTGTATATAAGGCTATGATGCATATATATGATGATTAATATACAGAAACTAATAACTTGTTATAACAGCATTTATGCCTGTATAGGCCAATATCTGGTTTCCGACTTTCTAAGTCAGACCCTCATGCTGACCACCAAAATAAAAATCAAACAATTTTGACCCATGAATAATTCCTACATAGTGAGGTGTGAATTCTCCTTCTCCGACCACTTTGACAGTTTTTGCATGTGTGTCGTGTTAGCTATCCCATGCCCTACACTGTAAAAATATTCCGTTGAATATACGGAGAATCAGTGTAAAATTTAAAGGTCATTCATCATAACATATGATTACGGTGAGGCAATGTAAAATCAATCAATTTTACTTTGAATATCTGTAATCCAATACAGTGAAACACCGTTTATTTTTACAGTGAAACACAGTTTATTTTACGATGAAGCTACGTTTAATTGATTTCAGTTTTATCACACCAGGTGGCAGTTTGGTTCATGAAGAGATTTTCCTGGATGCTAGGAACACCATTTTTGTGGTGATAAGAAATAAATATACAGATACAGCTGTAATGTTTGCTCTGTAGCCATCCTAGAATGACTTCTGCTCATGGACTGGTATTACAAAGTGTCATGAAGCATTCTATAAGGCTTTCATAGACTAATTCCTAATGATTAGGTCTGAAGTCTTGACACTAAGATGATATTGCTGATTGGAACCAAATTGGGTTTGGAACCATATTGAGCATTACAATTACTGTTTAGGCACTGAATCAGAATGCAGTGATGTTTTGTATTCTGTTGAAATGACTGTGATTCACAGTTCCGTAGAAATGACTGTGACTTTGGGAAAAACGGTGACCGTGACAATAACAGTGAAAGTCCCGCACCCAGTGTTGCCAGTGAATCACCGTTTTTTTAATGGTACTGAGAATCACTGTTTAAAAAAATTATAAGGGAGATTTCTTGTTTAAAAATAGCGGTGACAGTTCCGTAAAAATAACGGTGACTTGGGAAAAAAATGTGACCGTAAAAATAACGGTGAAAGTCCGGCACCCAGTGTTGTCAGTGAATCTCCGTTATTTTAATGGAATTTTTTTTACAGTGTACCTATCCCTCCCCGTCTTCCTCTTCCACTGTCTATCCCTGTACCCTATGACCCCAAATCAGGGTATGGATGTAAAGTCATGGGATGAAGGGAGAGGAAAGGCATGAAGAGGGATAGGCAGATCTGGGAAAAGGCAGGGGAAAGGCAGGGGAGTGGCAGAGAGAGGGAAAGGTAGTGTAGGGTGTAGGAAAAATAAGGTTATATACAGGCAAAAACGCTTAATTTCCAATCTATCCAACCTAAAGGATGGGTAGGGAGAAGGATAGGCTTATTTTTTAACAACAGTGGGGTGGTGATGGATTTTCTTTTTTTGGGGGATTAAAGATTTTCACCTGTTTTGAGCTGAAAAGCCTGCACGTTACCAAGGGGGGATTTCTTTGGGGGAGGGGGAGCAAAAGACCTTGGTTGATAAAAATAGTGTGTGCCTGCTCGAAAACCTCACTGCCTTCCCCCCTGTTGTTAAAAAGTGAGCACTGCCAAAAACAAAAGGAAAATAACCGGGGTCTACTAAAACAGTAGAATTTTTTTCTGTGATTTTCTTTTAGGCAGGGCTGATCCAGCGGGTGAGTCCTGGGACTCAACCTGCCTCTCGATCCCTTTTAGACATTTCACTCGATTTGTTGACAGGTAGCCTAGGTAGAGAAAGAGATATGTAGGGAAGGGAAGAAACAGTGATAGGGAGGGAGTTGGACAGCTATGGAATAATGAGCACGGTTTTATAACAGGGGGTGGGAGATACCCCTCCCCCTTGCCCCTCACGGTGATTCCTAAAATGTGCAACTTCCGTTTCTGCCTATGAACAGGTTGGCGCAATTCAGAAACAATTATTGCCATAAAAAAGTTCTGACATTTCACAACTTCCAATATTGCCCGTGACATAATCATATACTGTGGTTGAAATGAACGCTCCCTAAAGGGTTTCTAGGTAGGGTTAACAACATTACTTGGTTTCAAACCCAGGAGTTTACGGAAAGCTACTCTAAGCTCTTCACGCTTCCAAGCATAGATCATCGGATTCAGCCAAGTATTGGTCCAATAGACGATAATTGTGACCTTCTCAAAATACAGCCAGAACATGGCGGGTGAGGAACTGCGGGTTAGGATGGCGATAAGCCGGGGAAGATAACACGCAAAGTAGGTGCCCAATACCATGATCAGCATCTTAGCTATCTTTTTGTGCTGTTGGTTCAGAAAGGCTTCGTAGGTGTCAAAGGGCTGGTTGAGTGCAGCGATAGCCCTGCCCTGTTTGTGGGCTATCCTGCTAATTGCTACACAAAACATAACAGTGAAAGCGGCTAAAATGTACATCTGTGGCATGAGGACTTGCCTGTATGCTTGCTTAGGGAGAAAAACAGAGAATGTGCAAGCTATGCCATTGACAAGGTGATGCAATGATACACTGATTGCAGTTGTTTCAGTAATTACAAAAGCCCAGGTGATGGTAATGAATGTGTAGATCTTGGCGCGTGTGATCCACTGTGGGTAGTGCAGAGGGTGGGCGATGAATATGTAACGGTCTATGGTAATCCCCAGAATGCTGAAGAGATTGCCAGCAACTTAAATAAGACCGAGTATTCTGTCGGTGAGGCAGATGGGTACAAATGCAGGTTGATCAGACAGAAGGTAGTGGCCTAGGGTCAGGGGGCTGAGGCACGCACCTAAGAGATCAGCAATAGCCAGGCTACAGATCAGGAGATTTGTGTTGTTTTCAAAGCAAGCCACTGCTGTGATAGTGAGAGCATTACCAAATATGGCAAACACTGAGAATAAGAATCTTGTGGTGTAGTAGAAGATGACAAATGCTGTAGGTAGTTGGGGTTTGGTGGTGGTACTGGTGTAGGATTCGTTCACCATCATTGGCATTTCGTCAGTTGTTGTGTTGTATGTGATGTCTGTGATGTTGTTCCACAACAAAGTATTGGTTACTCTCATTCCATCAGTCATTGTGTCATCTGCAATGTCTGCCATGTTTGACAACAAGGTAGCGGTTTCTTCCATTTCTTAAGTGTTTTTACTCTGTAAAGTTCCAAAACATTAGATAGAAAATACTTGCTTTCATACAATTATAGGCCATTTAGAAAGGCGTACAGAGAAAAATAGAAATGTATAAAAATCTAAAGTTGAAGATACTTATTACAATAAAGAAAAGAAAGCTAATTATCATAAGCCAAAGTGGTAAATTCTTGGTGGTATGCCAAATTATTACTTTCTAAACTAATGTGTTAGATTGACTAATTGATGAGATAAGTCTTATTTAGTTTCCCAGCTCTTTCACTTCTGTATACCTACATTCCCCGGCCCCCATACTAAATTTGGAACCTTAAATTTGTATGTAATATTTTGGTTTCAGCAATTGATATATCCACCTCCATCCCCTCTGCACTAATAATGTGGATGTTGCGTCATATACCATTGGAAAAGTTTGCAAATTGATACCTTCAAAGGATAGGGTGAGCCACTCCTGAGGGAGTGGTATGTGTATGGGGAGATGTGACAGAAGCCATTGCTATTGTTTGTACGAGTTATATCCCCCACATTGTTCTACCCACTCATAAGTTATATCCCGTCCCTTATTCCATGCCATTTATGCTAACAAATCTTGCCCCCATCCCAAATCATACGTGGAATCTTTATATGGTATTATAATATAGTGTCACATTTATAACCCAATGTGATTGCAAAGTAGGAGCCATCCTGTAAGAAATTTGGTCACCCTAATAGTACCAAATTAATCATTTTCAGACCCCCTCTGTGGTTTATGTTATCAGTCAAAGTTAGGGGCGAGGCTTATATGAGAAGCTTACAGTACCCCCCACGTGACCTCTGACAAACCACGTACACGTTGCCATACATATCGTGATCTCCCGACTATGTTTATCAGTTTGGAAGGCTTTATCGAATATAAATTCTAGATTATGAAAATTAATATATATTAAGGACTTGATGTTAAGTGTGTTTAATCTTGGTTCAATTTTATCACCAACGAATAGATGAACCTAGAATCTTAAATAGAAAACTTAGACAACTAACATTACATATATTCTATTATGCAGTCATTACTTGCAGTGAATTTGAACATGTTTTCTATAGGATCAGAGGATCAATCAATGATCGAGTGTTTATAAACTTTGGAAAATTGTACATTCACATCAAATTCACCCCTTTCAAAAGCACCAATATCCACAAGTGCAATACTTATGGATATCTTTATAACAAATGTAAAGATTGAAATAGTCTTAACTTTATTTTGTTATAAAATATCTGTAACTCTGAAAATATGTATTCACAAGTATTGCATTTTGACTGACTATAGCCGGGTATTATATGCCCCTATATTATTGATTAATATAATTATGCTCTGTCTAAAGCTGGGGCCCCACTACCCAATTTTCTGGGTGATTCTCACAAAACGATAATACAGGTCTATACAGTTTGATCAGGTCAAAACAAAGATTTTTTGCCTATAAATATTGTGCATAAATCGGTCAATTAGAGCCTTCTGTATGGTGGGGCATCAAATGGATTAAATTCAAACATGTTTAACGTGAGATTGGAAGCTCAGATCAACCTGAGACACAAAGCCGGGCCCTAAATCAGGACATAGATCGTGTTCATTTAGCCTAAGCAATTTTACTTTCCACTTGAGCATGGCATATTTTTTAAGATAAATATATTTATAAACATAAACCCGTGGCCTGGTCTAGAGTACCTCCTTGCCTAGACTATACATGTACACATATAATTCTTTGGTTTGAGCACAATTTGTGAGAATAGCACCACTTAAAAGTGACATGGTCCGATGATTAGGGCTCAAAAATATATGTTTTAACTTAATCAAACTGTTCCTTATGGCCACATTTCATGTGCTACCTAATTTATATAATCTCATATCATAATACCTCAGTGGCTACCTCCAAGCATGTCACACATATGGGTAGCTGACCCTCCTTGCTCAGACCAGATGGAGGGGGATGGATGTGGGGGAGATCATTTACTGTGACAGTTACTATGGAAAATGGTCTCGAGCCAACCCTAACCCTAACCCTAACTCTAACCCTAACCCCTAGTCTCCAGAGCAAACAGTCACATATCGGACACTTACCGATTCTCTATCGTTTACCGGAGCGACTCAGAGTAACATAGCGCAGGACGTGGATGGATTTGCCAGCGTTGGCTCCGAGTAACATAGCGCAGCGACTTTTATGGATGTGCCAGCGTTTGCTCCAGAGACTACCCCAACCCTAACCCTAACCCTAATCCGCCTTACCCTAACCCTAAGAAAAAAAGTTTTCCTAGTAAGGTGTCACAGTAAATGATCGCCCTGATCTGATTTTCACCTGTACATTTTTATGGTAAGAAAACTTGGAAGTTTAATTTCGTAATTTACAATCACACAAAGTAGTTCCTGCTTTATGAATCACTCAGATTTGTCGAGTTATAATTTGCTATTAGTATCAAAAACATGTAGCGCTAGGATTCTTTCACACTAAATAGAATACTAATGATATGTAGTTTTGGAAAATTGTCAGTTACCCAGTCCTCCAGTTTACATGTACATGTACTAGAGGGACAGTAGTTGTTACAAACACTACTATATCGGGTGGGCCTCCACGGGCTCCCGCCGCCACCATGGAGGGCGCCATGTTTACTTTGCACTCTGGGAAATCCAGATTTTGTGATTAGGCTGGTTAGTCTGCTGTAGTTTTACAGGTTTACTGTACATTCTACTGTATCTAGCGACGTAGCCATAAGTACCATATAAACAAACAAAAAAAGTGTATCCAGCTTTCTCCTGTGTGGCACTACAGAATTCCAGCATTCCATACTTTGATATCCAGTATTTTGCTCATATCTTGTCATTGATATTAGACTGTAATGTAATAGTATTATTTTCCCCTTTTATAAATGGAACATCGAAAAGGAAAACCAGCAGAATCACATCGCAGGGCCTTGACAATGTAATTTGTTATGTAAGTGTATTTTTAAGGGTGATCTGATCAATAAATACACTTATAAAACTCATATTGACATATTGCAATTATGTCAATATATTATATTGACATTTTGAATTGCCTGTGACAAAATCCATACACACATTTATATCAAGGTGTGTTCAGTCTGAGTAGAGACTCATTTGAACAATGTAACAGGTCAACAGGCTAAAAGGAGGGACCTCATTGGATTTCTACTCTTATAAACTGCGGTAAAACTGCTATTGATATGGTTAACATGGGGTGAGGTGCAAGAAGGAACTAATTGAAATTTGTGTCTTGACAAAAGCATATGCTGGATAATCACAACGCCGCCTATCCCCACTAGTCGGTGGAATTAAGGCCTCTCAACAGGTTGGTCCAAATTAGCACATATACATCCATTATTTGACACAGATGTTGAGACTATACATATTGTACACCAAATTGATCATATTTAATGTTTTTATCATTTTAGTTCCATTTTGGAAGGTTTCAGAGGCTATGGAGTGCAAATGGAACAAAAAACGTTCTTTTTTTCTTAGAACAGCATCATGGTACGGAAAAAGAACATTTTCATAACTTATGATAATTGGAGATTAATCTAGGGGCCAATCCCTGGAGACCTTTTCTCTCTTTTAGCTATATCCCGATAATTAAGCTCTACAGAGCTGTTCAACTAGCATAGTCACTTGAAAATTGATAATTTGTCATGAAAAATGACCAAAATCCCCTATTTTCCCCTATTTTCGCCTGTTTTCAACAATTTAAAAAAATGTTCAAGTAACTATGCTACTTTGAACAGCTCTGTGGGCTGTCAGGGAATAAGTTCAGCATTTTCCATACATGGACTAAAATAACAGTTCCACCAGAGGGCAGCAGTGTTTGGACAGAGGACCATGAGAATTGTCCAGCTACAACATATTCACCCTATCTTGTGCCTGTAAGAGCTGAGCTCCCAGCCCTTAAGAGCCCTCTTGTGAATAAAAACTGAACTATATCCAAAAGTGCTTTTGGCCTTACTTCAACCATGACGGTCAAGCTTTAATAACTGAGATATAACTAAAAGAGAATGACCCCTAGATTAATTCTCAATAATCATAACGGGTAAAAATGTTCTTTTTCCATACCATAATGTAGTTCTAAGAAAAAAGAATGTTTTTGTTCCGTTTGCACTCCATGGCTTCTTAAACCCTCCCAATTGGAACTAAATTGATAGAAACAATAAGTATGATCAATTTGTTGTGTAATATGTATAGTCTCAACATATCTGTGCCAAATAATGCATGCATATGTGTTAATTTGAACCAACCTGTTGAGAGCCCTTAATGCCTCACCATTTTTTACACTAAAGGGGATACTAAATACATATACCCTAATATTTCCCCTCACCCCCTACACCCGCCAGATACCTGACTGTCCTCTTGAGCTATCCCTCTTATTTATTTCACCTAAGTAATACCAACTGTGTGTAAATAGATCACATTACCTTGGAATTACCTCTTTCATTTTTTCCCCATTATGCTTATTGCTTCATTCTCACCCCTCTCTACCTTTAAAGTGTGTCGGAAAGTTGTGGGGGAGCATTTTGAGACTGCACGGTATATGCCTGAGACTACACGGCATATGCTTATAAAGACTATGAGGTATATATGTTTTTTTCAAGGCACTGCTTTCAGTTACTGGGTACTTTCCCATCCCTTCATCATTGAACTTGCAACAAATTTAATTCATATCTAGTTTTGGGAATATTTTTATGGGCTTCACTCGCTGGAAATCACCTTCTTGATCATGTGCATATATATTTGGTTAGTTGATACGATAGATATTAAAGTTTCCAGACCCAAAATACTGAGACGTCTCATTGGCTTAGCACCAATGATGCCCGAGGGTGATGGGTGATATTATAACGTAATACATGGCGAGCCGCCTGGCGATAGGGAAGAAGGAACTATATAATAGTGCCTTGACAAACAGTATATACCACATAGTCTTGATAGGCATATATTGCATAATCTTAGGCATAAGTATACAATAATTCATCATAGTCTTAATGCTGCTTTATCTGCCTAGATGGCAACACAATCTGTCACAATAGAACTAAGTATGTAAGACTATGTGGTATATGCCTATTAAGATTACGCCTGGGATAATGCTAACCACTCCATAAATTACTAATGGCTATTACACAAGATGATAAGATATGCAAGATATATCTAATTATAAAAGCATATAAAGATTATGTGTATGAGTTGGGGTGGGGGCAAGATTTATTAGCAGAAAAGGCATGGCATAAGGGACAGGATATAGCTTATAAGTGGGTAGAATAACTGGGAAGATATAAACTGTACAAGCTAAAGCAATGGCTTCTGTCACATCTCCCCATACACAGACCACTCCCCCAGACCGCTCCCCCTCCTGCTTTCAAGGTATCAATTTGTAAACTATTCCAAACGTACATGGCACAACATCCAAAGTATTAGTGCAGAGGGGATGTAGGTGGATATATCAATTGCTGAAATGTTACATATAAATTCAAGGTTCCAAATTTAGTATGAGAGCGGGGTAGTGTAGGTGTACAGAAGTGAAAGAGGTGGGAAAACTAAATAAGACTTATCTCATCATTTAGTCAATCTAATTGCATTTCGTATCACATTTGGCAACACTAATTACACATTGGCATGCCACCAACCACTTTGGATTACAATAGTTAGCTTTCTTTTGTTTTTTGTTATTAGTACCTTTAGTAATGATTTACTTTCATCTAGGAATATACGTGATTATGTTTAACAGGTCTGTGAAATGAAGGGAAACCCTCTCCAGAGCCATTATTTACACCAGTGTTAATTTTCACAACGCAGGTAGGTGTGTAAACACTGAAGGGCTAGAATTAGCAGAGGTTTTGCTTGAAGCATAAACACTACAGTGCTAAAATTAGCAAAGGTTTTCTTCTAACCCATTTGCTGAATTTTCTATCAATTTGCTGTTAATGTTTTTATCCCAAAAGATATATTAGATTATGCTCTTGAATCATACATGGGGAATAGTGAATCATACATGGGATTGCCATGAAATCACATATGAATAAGCTTTTTCTATAGACTTTCCCTCTGTGTTCCTCCACTTCACCCAGTAGGCAGTGAGCCATTATCAGTGTCACCATGGTGACTAATATAAGATCCCCACTCATGCATTGTGAAAATTAACACTGGTGTAAATAACGGCTCTGGGGAGGATTTTCATCCATTTCCCGGACCTGTTTAATACATTGGAATATAATCAAACATGCCAGCTTCTTCTTAAATTTCTTTTTTCCAGTGATATATATAGTGTGACTCTAGTCAGGTAGAACCTGTCCCTCAGTCACAATTAGTCAAATTTGTGAATTCTCAGTGGGTGAAATTGGCCACATTTGATTTGCTATCGTCCATTTGGCAAGGAGGTAATGCAAACCCTGGTGTCAGTTATAACACTGTGTAGTGAGAGATATGTTACCAATTTAAGTCACCTTGAGTCAATTTAGTGGGGGTAGGTGTCATTGAAATTGAGCTACCTGCAAACCCTGTGTTGCTATGCAAATAAACAATTGGAATGGCTGTTGCTAAGCAACTACTGACCCTAGCAACCGATGAATAACACTGTTAAAATCCTAGGGGCCAATTTAGTGGGGGTAGGTGTCATTGAAATTGAGCTAAATACCTGCAAACCATGTGTTGCTATGCAAGTAAACAATTAGAATGGCTGTTGCTAAGCAACCACTGGCCCTAGCAACTAATGAACAACACTGATAAAATCCTAGGGGCCGATTTAGTGGGGGTAGGTGTCATTGAAATTGAGCTAAGTAATCATTAAGTCTGTGTAACTAAGGAAATACATATTTAGAATGGCTGTTGCTAAGCAACCGCTCGACCTAGCAACACACCAATAATACCATTGGATTCCCAGGGCCCAATTTAGGGGGGATAGGTGCGGTTCAAATTTGTATAGGGACCATATTAATGCTATGGGAGATGTGTTTTTGGCTAATTTGGTGGCCATCTTGGATTTAGGCTGTTTCCATGGTTACCGATTTGTTTTGAAGATGCAACCTAGGCTAAAATGAATCTTTATGACCAAATGAACATCTATGAGAAATTTGGCGCTTTTGTCACTCCCGTAACGATATGCCCCAAATTTGAGGCTAAGGGACCTTACTAGTTGGCCAATCAGTTAGTAGCTCAGAAGTGGGTGGCTCTGATTGGCCTTTACAGTGAAATGGTTACAACCTCCATGGGCGGTAATGGAAACTTTTGACCTCTAGTGAAACCACCTGATTTTGATAACTTGGATTATGGGATTATATAGGAAAAATTCTGGGCTGGCAGTAGGGGGGGAGCTGCCATACACAGCACCCTGGGTGCCAAGATTTCCAGTCACCCGACCGGGTCTACCCAGAGCAGAACTGACAATTTTATTTAATTTCTTATTTTTTTATTTTTGGCTACTTTCCAGTTTTTACAGCTTGAAAATCGGACAATTATTAAGGATTTTAGAGTAAAAACTGTAAAATATTCTTTTTCCCTCAAAAGTGGATAACCAGATTATCTTACATCAGGCAAAGGTGAAAGGCGGACCACAACGGGAGATCATAGGGGCTCCCCCACCCCTTTTGGAATTATTTTTTTACATTTCTTTCATGATATTTTGATCCACAGGGTGTTCTGGTGTGATACATCATTCTCAATGTTTTGTGGAGCCCCCCTTTAGGGCACGCATAAAGGGCTATTCCTTTTTTTTCTTTTTTTACTACATGCAAGTATTTATGGTCCATGGAATTGTTTAAAAAATTCAAAACTCCCCCCCCCCCCGAAAAATAGTAAATTGTATGCATAGGTCAAGGGCAGATCCATGTAGAGGGGGGGGGGAATGGTGTATAGACCCAACCCTACCCTTTTATATATTTATGTATTTTACGTTGATATTTTGATCCACCACGGTTCGCGACATTGAAAGGCCAGATTTTGGGTCTTTTTTTTTTCTTTTTTTTTGTCAAGTTCTCAAAAAATCTCAGCGGGCAGAGTTAAAGAATCATTTTTTTTTGCCGGTCGAAATTAGCAATTTTCAGACCCTCCCTGAGGCTTATCGGATTTGTCAAAGTTCAGCTAATGCGCAAGTTAAGCTTATATTTACAGTAGCGTAAATTCTCGCAGGTTACCATAAATTCGCGTAGAAGCCGCGGCTGGTATGAGGGTCAGCTTGCCAGTGCGGCTTATAGGATCGGCCCAGGGTCGGGGTGTGGCTTATACGCGAGTTTTAGCCACTATGGTACAGTACTGAAGTAGCAATAATCAGATCGCCAGTGCAGCTTATAGGATCGGCCGAAAGTTAGGGTGTGGCTTATACACGAGTTAGGCTTATACGCGGGAATTTAAGTAGTTACAGGCCTTAGCAGGCAAAAATAAGTAAAAATAAAAATCCGACCTGCTGGGTCTAGTCACCAGGGCCATCTTACTGGAAACAGACCTTTTTTTTTTGGCCTAACATTAAAGTGTATTGCTGTCTTATCACTGGGGAACCTCAGGCTGAATTTGCAAATTATTTTAAATCATTTTTTACGGGTCCAATATCCTGTAAATAGTTTTAGATCTTGATGCTATTACGATTTAATTTTGATATCTTTCTCAGGTTATTAAGGCCCTAAATAGTTTTCCAAGTGCACTATAGTTATGTCATTTTTATGTTGATATTTTATTGCAATCCATTGGCATATCGACAAATATATGAAGAGTTTTATTGCAAAACGCAACAAATCCATTCCACATTTGAAGCATGTAATGATTTCTCTGAGGCTACTATATTTGCAATTATATAATGTGTACATCAGAGGAGACCTAAATATATGAGAAATAGAATTTTGAGGAAAATTGTTTCAAAATTGCATTTACCTATTCCTGCCCTACACCTTTGTCAAGACTTGGTGTCATTTTTCAAAATGGCGCTTATTGCGCTTTGGAACCAAACCTTCATAATTATGTTAATAATCAATGACATAGAATGCTACACCATTTATGACAAAAGAAATGCCTTACCTCTCTGGTTTGATGCTGCAGGTGTGTGTGCTGGCTGCGCGTAGAGAGGAGTGGTCTCACCTGATGCTGGGTGTGGAAATGCGCGCGTCATCCTTCCTACTAAACGTGTTAGGGAGTAGCCATTAGTAGGGGGCCGAGTCATTTATTACTAGCTGGGGTCGGTGGATTTTCCGCAAACGACAATTTTTATTCCGACCTCCCCAACAGTTACCTAAAAGTAGTCTTGAACCCCTTCCCCCCTACTACGTTCCAGATAAATGGGTCCCCTAAAATCGCATGTGCATGTGGAATTATGCATGTTCGCAGGTATTTAAACTAACTGTTTTTAATTTCAACCCCCCAGCATGGAGGCTTTTCCAGTTTGCCCCCCCCCCCCCATGCACCGAGGGCCTATTTTTCATTATGACCTCCCTACATACACCAAGAAATAAATGACTAGGCCCTAAGCCCTAAGGCCACTCCAAATAGTAAGCTTGTTTCTCATCACCATGTGTCTCCAAAATTGTCTTTGGTAGATTTTTCTCTTTTTTTGCTCTTTTTTTATTTTACAAATTTTAATGGAAAAACATGATAAAAATGGACAAATGTGGGCATATTTGGTATCTAATTAAAGCTTACAGTGCCGTGAAGGCAATGGCCTGAGGAAACATACAAAAATTCACAACTTTTGCAGATCATTGATATTTAAATTACCAAAATGTCAATCAAGTTCCCCCACCCATTTGGTACTCAGCAAAAAAAAAAGGAAAAAAAGCACCCTCGTCATATTTTTCGTGGAATTGTGATGAGAAACAAGTTTATATTTTGGAGTGGCCTCATTACCAGGTAGGGGACAGGAATACCTTGTCGGTACACACCACTACTGGCTAAGTCTCACCTAATCAACACAAGTTAAAACTCTATGATAGGCAACCTTCCATGACCAGTAACCATCTATGACCGCAATGAAACCTTTTATGGCAATCCTCAGAATGCTGAAGAGAATGGCAGCAACGGCGATCAGACTAAGTGTTCTGTCGGTGAGGCACAGGGGTACTGACTTTACAATATGGAAAATTCATTTTCAAAATGAAAATTGAGATGAAAATTGAAAGTCAAAAACGCTTCCCTAATTTGCTTTTTTTATGTTTTTTCTCGCCAAATTGAGCATTTTTGAAAAATTTCACTTTTTTTCTATTTTTGACCATTTTCTCGCCAATTTGATCCTATTTGACGGCTCAGGGTCTGGGTGTGGCTTATACTTGATCTTTTGCTACTATATAATACAGTAGTAAATTCACCATAAGAAGATTGCCATTGTACTTGGGGGGCCAGAAATATCAAATTTATGTTGACATTTAACTTTAGGTTGGTGTGGAGCCCAATAATCTGTCTGAGTGTTGTACTAGGGTATATTTAGTGTGCTGATTCCGAATCTGACATGTGTAAAGTGATATTTGTGTCGCAACAAGGTCAAATTCAAGGTTAAAGGTCATGGTATGATGTAATCATGAGACTGAAATGAGTACACACATTTTGAAACAAATACAAAAATATTAAAGGTGAAGCTTATTCCTCTTACGTATGTGACTTGCATCTGTTTTAGTCATGCTGTTGATGTAGTACCAGTACAAATGATTGGAAGTGTGGCTTATACTGAGTTAGGCTTATGTTAGGCCTTAAAGGCTTAAAACGTGAGCTTTTACAGTACTCATCAGTGCTGCATTGGTGCATCATGACAACAAATGTTCCATTTCAGCAATAGGCTAATACAGGAGGGACCACGGCCGATGTTTACAAAAGACCAGTAGGGACACTTGGGCGACATACTTTCAATGTGACCTCTTATCATGATACATGAATGCAGCCCTGTAGTCTAGTCATATGGTTTGGAACTCACCTTAGTGTGTTGCGGGTATTGGACTATTTTGAGTCAACCCCCTGTACAGTGGGAGCACTTGAGGCGACCCCCACACGGCTCCCTGGTAACCAGGCCGCTACCTACTGCACACCTGGCCGGTACTTTGACAGTCTGCAGTCAGCGAGCGTCCATGTTTTTCATGTGTTGTTACTGGCACAAAATGTTACCCAAATGCTACCCATATAGTAATTTAGAAAGTCGATTTTAGCCATAGATCCTGCGTCATTTTTAGTTTGAAGCATTTTCTGATAATTTAAGTACAAAAATATGAAAAAGAAATATTGTCTATGTCTTGTTGTATGTTTCAATTGATCATAAAGTATATGGAATCATTTTAGAAAACTTCCAGACACATGTAAGGAGACTTCTGTAAGGTTGCCTAATATTTACAAATAACACAAAAACTGATTCCAACTTGCATGCGTTTCTGGTGATCATGTTGATCCTAGTAAGAGTTAGATGGGCCAAGGATTACCAGTTTCAATCTCAACCAGAAACAGCCAACAGACACTATACAATATGGAGCCCTGTGATTAGCCTATATTATGGAAGTTCCAGTGAAGCCATTAACATTAAGAAACATGCCCATAAATATACCAATGTCAAACAAAGTGAGGTGCTATGATCTTAAAAACAGTTCTCATTCATGTCGCATATAGAAATCTCTGTGGGTTAATGACTTGTATTGCAATTCAATTTTAAATGTGCTCCCAATATACAAACGATGTATTCCAGTATATTGTTCCTAGATTATTTAGGAATAAAATCAGATATAGGATCAAAATTGTGGCAATTCCTTTTCTGTTAACCACTTTTACATTGCATTCCACCTGCATTGCTTAAATTCTAGACTTTGACCTGAACTATTTTTTCAAGGTCACAGTCAACTATCCAATTAAACACACGATGATAACAGTTATCTGAAAAAAAGTACACTGATTCCCAATGGGGAACTCCTAGGACAGAATTACAGACATTTAAGAAGATTTGCTGAACCATTACAGATAAAACTTAGTATAGTCCATTAAAGTGACATGGTCCGATTTTTTTCATATTTCAAATCCTGCTTTAATGTGTTTCAAATGTGAGTACAATACCAGTTTTGAAGGATAGATAACAATACAATGCCATATATGTGCGATAAGAGCCCAATTTGAGGTTCAGATGTAGCCAAAGTATGCATTTTACAGTGTATTTTCAAAAAGGGAATTATAGCGTGCACTCCAAAATTAGTAAATTGTGCCATTATCTAAAGATTAGGCGAATTCTAAGCTGTATCTTAGGGAATGGCATTAAATAAAATATGTAGCACATGAAGTATGGCCATGAGGAACTTTCTGGTTCATTTTTAACTAAATTAATTTTTGAGCCCTAATCATTGGACCATGTCACTTTAAGTGACATGTAGTTCAAGAATACACAACATGGCTATGTTTAGGTCTTACAATTGCTTCTAAATACAAATATTTCTGTCAACTAGAATAAACTAAACTACCCATAAATGTTCGGGCTGCGAAATGCAATAATTTAGTTCCTCCAGGCATTGCATTAGCCTAGTAACTAGTGCAACCACTGCATGGAGGTGGCTACTAAGCGTTTAGTAGGTGATGCTGTGCCCACTGGGCTGCTTACTACAGTGTAGTTGGTCTATACTACTTGTGATACCACGAGACAACAACTGGACACAGGTGCAATTACGGTCTAATATACATCGACTTTATTGCAAAACAACACTTGGATATTATCTCTATCAACGCGTAATATAAATAATACCGGTAAGCAGCGAGTATAACTACAGCATAGCTATTGCTCTGAGTACAGGGGGTTATGCCATCAGCATGGACCTAACCTGACAGTTACCTAATAGCTATGTAACCAGTTATGAAACCCTTAATGATAATTATCATCTGTAATCTCAGTATGTATCCGTATATGATAATGATGGTTTATGTAATGAACAGTCGGTACTCATTAAGGAATGAATAAACATTTTATAAAAATAGTGGAACCGTCTTACGTTTCATCATAACAACATATGAATACTAGTAGATATACCACAATAACATACCACAGGGATTTTTTGGGTCCTTTTTCTGATTGATAGGCAGATATGGGAATGTTTGCCTCAAAAAATAAGAATACAATTTGCAAGTAGAAATCCGCGGACAAAAAATAATTAGAGATTTTTTTCATTTTACATTGCCCGCCCTCACCTATTTTTGAAAACCCTACACCACATGCCCTGGGTAGAGGGCTAGGGTGCGATTAATTTACCAAAGTGCCCACTGTTATATAACTTTTAATTTTATATTTATAGTGTGGTTAGCAACGCCTTTGGCTCAGTCTCATGAGTTTGTAACAGTTTAAACGTCTTTGACCGGTGGCGTCTTTGACCGGTGGCGTCTTTGACCGGTGGCGTCTTTGACCGGGTATGTGATTAAAATGAAGAAAAAAGTAGTGTATAGTAAAGAAATGGGTAAATATATTGTATAATATGTTATAACACATCATTTCGAGGCATTATTTAAAATTGATATATTTCATATATTTATGTTACTGGCTCTGTCTCATGAGTTTGTAACAGTTGAAACGTCTTTGACCGGCGTCGTCTTTGACCGGTGACGTCTTTGACCGGCTGAAGAAAAAAAGCCCAAAAGGAACCCTTAATATGTGCATTAAATTTGTTTTTTAAATTGGGTAAAACAACCATAGACTGTTTATTACATGAAGAAGTTGAAGCTTAAATTTCTTTACTATATACTACTTTTTTCTTCATTTTAATCACATACCCGGTCAAAGACGCCACCGGTCAAAGACGCCACCGGTCAAAGACGCCACCGATCAAAGACGCCACCGGTCAAAGACGTTTGAACTGTTACAAACTCATGAGACTGAGCCCTTTGATGACTTCATTTTAAATAAACATGTTGTTGTAAAATCGATTGGTACAGCTACATGGTCAGTTTCAGAGATGTTTACTACAACTTGCACGATAGATGCAGACTACCGCATTTGAGAATTTCACTGCATAGAATCTAATCAATTCTGACTTTTTAAACAGCTCTGATTGGATATTATTGGATTTATGTGGGTATAGTACAGAAGGCATACTGATGGTTTTCGCGTTTTGATTCAAGAGGCGGCCAGATTTCTACATGATAGCTATAATTGTGCCGTTGATGACAATTTCAATTCTTGGACTATTGACGTATTGGTAAGACATTTTTGAATAGCACTTGGTCATGACTGACCAATGCCCCCTATGACTAATCTCCGCCCGCAGACTTGAGGCTTAGTCTCACGACTTTGTCACAATTGGATCGTCTTTGAGAAGGTGACATCTTTGACCGGGTGAAGTCTTTGACCGGCTGACGTCTTTGACCGAGTGATGTCTTTGACCGGGTGACATCTTTGACCGGGAAGCATTATTATAGCATGAATTCGGCCTATATAGTAAGAAATGGGTGAAAAAAGTCAAAGGATATTTTAACACTATATAAAAAGAAATTAATTTAAAGTTTGGTATATTCATATGTAGGCCTTGTAGCATAATGTTGTATTATTTCCTCTGCCTGGTCAAATATGTCACTTTCTATATCACGTGGCTTTGAAGAGCTGCACTGTCCATTTATTATGCAATAACCATCAGCATAAACTTTCCAACAGTAGAGGCATGGAATAAAATTTTAAAAATTAAGAAAATTGCCTTTTCTAGCCTCCCGGTCAAAGACGTCACCCGGTCAAAGACGTCACCCGGTCAAAGACGTCACCCGGTCAAAGACGTCACCCGGTCAAAGACGTCACCCAGTCAAAGACGTCACCCAGTCAAAGACGATCCAATTGTTACAAAGTCGTGAGACTGAGCCTTGAATATAGCCAGCTTTCCCCTCCCCCTGTACCATCGTCGCTGTGGCCAGGCAGCTAGCGCGTCGGACTCACACACCGCAGGTGCCCGCTTCGAGCCTGGGGCGGAAACTCCCCTTTTTTAAATTGCAAATATGTATGTAAAAAGTTGGCCCTAGAATTATTTTAATGAATAGATAAGTAAAGTCCAACATCTACTTTCATAATAAAAAAAATAATGATAAAAAAAAAATTATACCCAAAAATGTCTTTTCTTCTGTAACTCGGTAAATAATGGACCTACGGGCCTGAAACTCTGTCTTTAGACTCCTTCTTTCATCCCCTGCTTATACTAGCGCCTCTATGGCGCAGCATGCAGAGCGTCCGACTTGAGTTCTTGGGGTACCAAGTTCAAATCGCCATGAAATCTCGGATTTTATGGGTGACAAAATTTTCGGAATTGCTCAGAGATAGCGGAAGAGTGCCGATATCCACCGGAATAGTGCGGATATCCACCGGAAGAGTGCCGATATCCACCAGAAGAGTGTCGATATCCCTAGATATCAGCATGGGGATATCAGCGAAAAAGCACGATATATATACAATTGAGTCACAAGATGGAGAAGTTATACATTTCGAGACATATCATGGGTCGGGTTCAGGCGCAAATTATAATCTACCTTAAAAGACTTGCCTTCTAGTCATGACCTATATGCAAGGTTTTATGGTATAGTATTCTTCATAATTCTTGTGAGTCTCTAAATGTCTGGTTATTTGAAAAAATTATGAGTCAGTGCATGTGGAAAGGTTGTAAAACATTTCGTTATGAAAAGTCATTATAGATCAGTAACATCTCCTAATGTTATTGGAAAGAGTGTATCTTTATTACTGATGAACTGAATAAATTCAATTTGTCCAATTTTTGGCTTTTGTCGCCAGAGGTTTCGATTTTGTCTGAGTTGGCTGTGCTGATGGTCCCATTGTATTTCTGAGTAACTCATGAGTGCTGCATCAAGGCATCATGACGATGAAGGGCATAGCACACTGAAGCACCATGTCGTCCTTATAGGGTTAAACTATCTAAGGAAATAGGAGAGATACTGCAGGTTTCTATAGCCGCACATCCAGAGCAGGGCTGGTGTAAATGTGCTGAGATTTTTGGTTTGACTCAGTATCTGATGTAGCCGCACTGCTCCTCCTCAAACTGATTTCACTTGTAAGTAGTATTGTATGTATCGGAACGGGACTATAGTTAAGTACTGTTTATTACTCAATCGACCTGCAGCCAATCAGAGGCCTCCCTTTTGGCGGGAAATTCAAAAGCAGCCAATGAGAGGCCTCCCTTTTGGCGGGAAATTCAAATAGGTCACGTGACCGGAAGTGACCTACTTCCGGTCACGTGACCTTTGGGCGGGAAATTCAAATAGGTCACGTGACCGGAAGTGACCTACTTAAGAGGGTCACGTGACCACCATGTTGGCGGGAAATTCAAATAGGTCACGTGACGGGAAGTGACCTACTTAAGGGGGTCACGTGACTACTAGGTTGGCTTTCAAAATAAGTCACTTGAGATTTTGATGGATAAATAAATTTAAAAAAAGAAAAAAAAAGCAAGCTGAAAAAAGCTTGCTAAAAAATAATTTAAAAATGTGGCTCTTTTTTTCTAGGGGGAGAGGGGCACTCTGGGGGGCACTCTTTAAGATGCATGGGGGGGGAGGGGGGGAGGGGGGGGGGGAGGGGCAGGGTTTTTTAAGAGTGAGACTCGCTTCTCTGCCCTCTCTAAAAGAGAGGGCAGAGAGGCGAGTCTACTTACTATGAAAGGTATCATGATCGCGTTTATGATGATGTGCATCTCTTGCTGGCTAGACTTTCAAGCAAATTTGCCAAAGTCCAGCCCGTTATTGAATGTCCGGCCTAGCCTGACCCATCTATTATAGTCTAGCAGCGCCTGACCTTTGTATGAGAGTAGTATTGGCGACATTGGCTGACTCTGATATTTACCTGTGTGTACGGAGAGAGGAGAGGGTTCACAGCCACAGCTCTCTTAAGGCAAAGCTTGCGCTTATAGAGCGCTACTAGTGGAGGTCTGGATAAGAAAGCTATGGCGGTTGTCTTCAAAAAAAATAAAAAATAGTCATGGCGCATGTCGATGTCGCTTAATTATGCTCATATCTCATGTCGATTTTAAGAATTGCTCATGTCACCTGTCACTATGTTTTTCAAGCTTCATGTCAAATGTCACTAGACCTCATGTCGAATGTCGATTCTAAGAAACAGATATGTCACCATCTCGAATTTAGCGGTCCACATTGCCGCTGCTGCTGCTGCTGCTGCTGCTGCTGCTGCTGCTGTTGCTGCTGCTGATTTGCTGTTGCTGCTGCTGTCGGTGCTGCTGCTTGTGCTGCTCGTGCAGCTGCTGCAGCTGCTGACAGCTGCTGCTGCTTGTACTGCTCGTGCAGCTGCTGCAGTTGCTGACGATGTCACGGATGCTGTTGACAGATGCTGCTGCTTGTGCTACTCGTGCAGCTGCTGCTGCTGCTGCTGCTGCTGCTGCTGACGATGTCACGGATGCTGCTGACAGATGCTGCTGCTTGTGCTGCTTGTGCAGCTGCTGCAGCAGCTGCTGCTTGTGCTGATCGTGCTGCTGCTGCAGCAGCTGCTGCTGACAGATGCTGCTGCTTGTGCTGCACGAGACCGAGTAGCCGCTATTACTAATGCTACTAATACTAGTATGAGAAAATACATTTAGTCAGTCGACTAAATCAAGGATGTTTTCTGACTTCAGTGGATCGTTTAGCCATCGGCCACAGGCAAAACTTGAAACCATTTTATACATGGGACAATTGGCAGAGTCGAAACATGTTGGTACGACGGGGTCGATCATGTTCATCATCAGTTCAGGCAAAGGAAGTGTGTCGACAGCCCGCGAAAACTTCATGTCCGGATGTTTCAACACAACACTTTTTATCACACTCACACAGCTGCTTTGAAGAGTGAATCCTTGACCAAACTTGAGCTTTTCCAACACAGCTTTGGCCTCCTTCTGTGCAGTAAGGGATCTCTCTTTCGGGGTCATCGCAGTGCTGGCTAGCATGTCCTCAAAGTCTTTAACATAATGTTCCAACGGGCTACAAATGATGTACTCCAGATCATCGTCCGCATATGTCGTCTCCTCGCACCATACTTCTTTTGTTTCGAATTCCGTCATTTTCTGAACAATCTCCTCGTGAGTGCGTTGCATATATCGAAGCTTCTTCAAAGACCAGATAACTTGTATGCCGAACGCTGAAAAACCTGAAGGAATTTCACCACTACAGTCACGCCAACTATACGGAGCTAAGAAAAATAGCTCCAACAAAATTTTCTCCCTCTGTCCAAATGAAACTACTTCCGTTCCGATGAAGTTGAAGCATGCTTCTATCCATTGCTCCTTGGTGACGTCCTTCCAATGTTTCTTTACCTCACATGCATCATAGGGCACTGTTTCTCTTCTTGCTTCTAGTGGGAGTTGCTTTTTCTTTCTTGGACTCATTTGGAGAGTTTCGATGCTCTGTAGCGTCGACACTTCGATAAGAAAAGAAGCTGTAAAGGTAGAAATAACCCTCATAACATGCTGAGCGAGCGTGGAGTGGACAATGCTACGATGAGTGAGAGCAGCGTTTCACTCCTTATGTACCCTGTCCTAGATAATCCTCTTAAACAGCTGAAAAGACTCTCTCAGTACAGAGTCTCTACTCAATTAAGTGATCTGTTAAGTAAGTTTTCACATGCTACTTGACTACTGCGGGAGGGTTTAGACTTAAGCAGCTTAGTGCACACACGTGTCTGTTAGAAAGCTACCTGCACACCTGTCTTCCTTTTTCACTAGTATTTACCCCTTGCCGACTAATAAGGCACCTATACACGTGTCAGCCTCCTTATATACGTCATTCTTCCTCTCGAGAGGAAGAAGTGTGTCTCTTCGTTTTTTTGTTTAAGAAGTGAGGGTCTTTAAGATCACGTGCCTGGAAGCGACTTGATGAAGCAAGTGACTAGAAGCGACGACGTCACATGCTTTTTAATGAGGTGATCAGCTGTGACTGGCGGCGGCGGCGGCGGTGGCAGCGACGGTGGTGCTGGTGGTGGTGGTAGTAGACGTTACTGTGGTCAAAGGTGTTATGGTTTTTTTTCCAACAGAAATCAGAGCTTTTATACAGAGGGAGTTTAATCCTATTTCCAACAGCACCCCAGCTGTCCAGCAGCCGCTCCGCTCCGTAAGAGCTTCTTAAGAGCTTAGATGACGAGGAGCGTGTCATCATCATCTTTGGTGGCCAGCTGAAAATGGTGTTTTTTCTTTATCCATTAGCCTTACCTCCTACCCCCTACCTGAGGACGACTCTCTCCCCCTTTAGCATTCATTGTAACAAACGTCAGAGGTCAGGTGAAAATCTGATTTTCATGCACAGCCTTAGTCAGCTGTCACTCCTATTGAACTAGCTAGCCGCCGCCGACCTGTCTACTCACCCCAGCTGTCCAGCAGCCGCTCCGCTCCGTGAGAGCTTCTTAAGAGCTTAGATGCCGAGGAGTATGTCATCGCCGTCTGTGGTGGCCAGCTGAAAATGGTGTTTTTTTTCCTTAGCCATTAGCCTTACCTCCTACCCCCTACCTGAGGACAACTCTTTCCCCCTTTGGCATTCATTGTAACAAACGTCAGAGGTCAGGTGAAAATCGGATTTTCATGCACAGCCTTAGTCAGCTGTCACCCCTATTGAACTAGCCGGCCGCCGCCGGCCAGTCTACTCACCACGGCAGGAGGCGGTGATTTTTTTTTGTTTTACACTTAAGTCGCTCACCACATGCACACGACTCTACTCACAGACAGACACTCCCGTCTTAGGGGGTCCTGCTTCACACTACACGCCTCCTGTAGTTTTTTGTATACACACTCTAAGCTCATGACTGCTTAATCCTTTATACAGCTAATGCGCGTTGAATTAGTACAGTCGGTACACCGCCCGCTCATGGCAGTCCATCTCTCAAAAAAAAGAGGGAGGGGGGAAAGAGATCCAGCTGAAAACGTCATGACTTATGTCTTTTGTTTCTCTTTGGGAATGTCCGCCGGTCAGCTGGCGGCAGCAACTGCTTAATCCTTTATACAGCTAACTCACGTTGAATTGCTGAACAAGGTAGTAAGTAGCTTAGCTCGTGTCAGTCGATCTCTCAAAGGGGAGGGGGAAAGGGGTCCAGCTGAAAACGTCATGCCTTATGACTTTTTGTTTCTCTTTGTGAATGGTCACCGGTCAGCCGGCGGGCAGCTGAAGAGAGCTGTAAGTAGCTTAGCTCTAGAAGCGAGAAGGAGTATATAAGAGGCCTGGAAACACCCGTTCAATCACTCAGTCTTTTGCTGCTCTCTACAGGCACCACCATGAGCAAAACACAACAACTACTGTCGTCCAAGGATCTAATCGAGTTCAAGAACAAGAAGAATACGCAGAACGGTGATCGTTTACTGTCAGCGTCTCCTCTTGCTACTGAAATTGAGACTACCGCCGCAACCGCTTGGGCTTATCACCCTCCCGCTGTAGCGAGCGCACACAGCAGTAGTAGCGACGTTGTTACACTCGCGACGGTTGTTGCTGCTGAGCACACTGCTGCCGCTACTGCTGCGCCTGCTGCAGCTGCTAGTGATCCTCGTGCTGCTAGTGCTGCTGCTACTGCTGCTGCTGCTGCTGTTGCTGCTGCCGCGCCTGTTACTGCTGTGCCTGCTGCTGCTGTTGCTGCTGCTGCTGCCACGCCTGTTACTGCTGCGCTTGCTGAGGCGGCTGTGCCTGCTGCTGCTGTGCCTGCTACTGCTGCGCCTGCTACTGCTGCACTTGCTAGCGCTGCGCTTGCTCCTGCTGCTACTGCTGCTGCTGCTGCTGCTGCTGCTGCTGCTACTACTGCTGCTGCTGCTACACCTCTTGCTGCGACTACCGCTACTAGTACTGACACGCAGTACGTTGCACAGAACTTCTCCACCGCTTCATCAACCGACGCCATCAACGCTGCTCGCGCTGAGACTTACAGCTATTCGGACACTCAGCCTCAGCAGCGCGTAGTAGACATACATGTCCTAAAGCAACAGGGTGAAACAGAGAACGACGCTGACGACGAGGCGTACGAGGAACCCGAAGGGTCACGGGCGCACAGTCCGTTTTTCGACCTCATTTCCACTGGTAGTGCGTCCGGTCCGTGTCGCCTGCCCTCACCAATACCTTACGAAGTCATGTGGTTGCCCTGTTCCGACAACGAGTCGTCTGATACCAGCGCAGACGCTGCTCCTGTTATTGGTTCTGCTGCAGCGGTACCTGTATCATCATACTTCAAAGCAGAGCCGTTAGGATACTTGTCAGACGCTATGCTACTGAAAATAAGTGGTAAGTTGCCGACATCAGATTACATACGGTTAGGTTCATTCCTTGAAGTGAACTTGAAGGATATGGGATATCTCAGTTGTGAGACAAGTGTCATAACTCAAGCTAGAGAAATGTTCACTACTTGGTACCAGAAAAGTTGTACTAGTAGGTGGAAGGACCTAGCCACCGCCTTGGAAGAATCTTACCGTATGGACCTCATCAAATTCTCACGTGAGTACATGGACAAGCATGACATGTGGGATGGCTTAGAGAGTGGAGACATGGAGTGGAAAGTGCAGAAATATTTCTCTCTTTTAGCTGAGCTCTGCCCTAGAGACTGGAAGACCATAGGGATCTACTTAGGGTTGACTTCTCATGAAGTAACTTCCATCTCTCAACCTGTGCCTTCTGACAGGACTGTGAAGAACCCTGTGTATGAAGTGCTGAAAGCTTGGAAGTACAACGAGACGTCTGAGCCTATGGCTCTGATGAAAGTGTTGGAAGACTACATGGGACGCGGCGACGTCGCAATGTATGTTCAAGGGTTGTATGCAGCTGTACCCAAAGAAATAAAAGTGAGCTGTGACACTCCAGTGTTGACGACTCTCGTCTGATCCCTGCAGTAAGATGGACATCTGTTGAAATCGATCCTACACTACAGACGTCTTTCACTATGCTAATAGCATCGTGTGGTAAGAGGCGTCTAGTATTCGAAGTGATAAACAACGTTTATTTTTTTAATATTTGGTAAATAAGTGAAAAAACAAAAAAAAGAAAAACATGCCGCAGGACGTTTGCGAAAAGTGTTTCAAAATTTTTAAAAGACCGTACAATAGAGGAAGCGACATTCACCCCTTCTCCAGGCGGCTTCGCTGCAGCTCACACCAGACAACCGTTAGTTCAACTGAAGAAGCGGCTTCTGAGATACATCCGTCAAGCTCCAGTCGTACACTTCAACTCGGAGAGTTACGACTTGAACCTGATCAAAAAATACGCCTTCACTCGTTATTTGCCTCCGGAGACCGAAGAAACCAACAATTCAGCGTCATAAAGAGAAGCAATCAATAGTTGACGTAGTAGTCAACTTTTTTAGCACTTAGTTACAGCTACGCGAATTATTTGCGAGCTTTCACTACAAACGAAGAGAAAGGTTGCTTTACTTACGAATGGATGACGTATACCAAGAAACTAGTAAACAAAAAACCCCTGCCACCGAGATCGACTTTTTGACAGCGACCTGACGGGCGTCAAAATGGCCGAAATCCGACTACGTCACATGTCAGAAAGTTTAGTATGACAAGAAGAAGCAAACTATGACAGATTACTCGATCCACTACAACAACGAAGACGTCAAATCTTTCATAGAAGCTTTTTGAAAAAATCACGCTATTTTTTTCCAACATAGCAGCATTGTCATTGTCATGTTGAAAGACGCCATCTCTCTCGCCAGTTTGACTTTACAAGACCTCTTCCAAAAAACCTATAAGCTGTGTTCACAACGTTCCCTCCGTTCGACGCCGTCCTCCACGCTCTGATCAAAGAAAATGTAGTCAGTAGTCCTTCCATCATCTTCCATAGATTTCACGAGAAAGAGTGTATAGGTGTCTTATAAGTCGGCAGAAGGTGAATACTAGTGAAAAAAAAAGAAAGCGCGTGTGCAAGTAGCTTTTTCTAACAGACACGTGTGTGAACTAAGCTGCTTAAGTCTAAACCCACCTGCGGTAGAAGCTCTGTACTTAGAGAGTCTTTTCAGCCGTTTAAGAGGCTTATCTAGGCCAGGGTACATAAGGAGTGAAACACCCCTGTCACCAGTCACACTTTCTCCACCCGCCCTTCATCTTCGTAGCATCGTCCACTCTACGCTCGCTCAGCACGTTACGATGGTTAGTTCTGCTATTTTCTTTGTTTATGAAAGTGTTGACGCTACAGAGCATCGAAACCCTCTCGAAATGAGTCCAAGAAAGAAAAAGCAACTCCCAGTTGAAGCAAGAAGAGAAACGGTGCCCTATGATGCCTGTGAGGTAAAGAAACATTGGAAGGACGTCACCAAGGAGCAATGGATAGAAGCATGCTTCAACTTCATCGGAACAGTTGTTTCATTTGGACAGAGGGAGAAGATTTTGTTGGAGCTATTTTTCTTAGCTCCGTATACTTGGCCTGACTGTGGTGAAATTCCTTCAAGTTTGTCAGTCTTCGCCATACAAGTTATCAACTCCTTGAAGGAGCTTCGATATATGCAAGGCACTCAGGAGGAGATTGTCAAGAAAATGACGGAATTCGAAACAGGCGAAGACACAATATGGTGCGAGGAGACGACATATGCGGACGATGATCTGGAGTCCATCATTTGTAGTCCGTTGGAACATTATGTTAAAGACTTTGAGGACATGCTAGACAGCACTGAGATGAACCCGAAAGAGAGATCCCTTACTGCACAGAAAGAGGCCAAAGCTGTGTTGGAAAAGCACAAGTTTGGTCAAGGATTCACTCTTCAAAGCAGCTGTGTGAGTGTGATAAAAAGTCTTGTGTTGAAACATTCAGACATGAAGTTTTCGCGTGCTGTCGACACACTTCCTTTGCCTGAACTGATGATGAACATGATCGACCCTATGGTACCAACACGTTTCGAGTCTGCCAATTGTCCCATGTATAAAATGGTTTCAAGTTTTGCCCGTGGCCGATGGCTAAACGATCCACTGAAGTCAGAAAACCTCCTTGATTTAATCAATTGACTAAATGTATTTTCTCATACTAGTATTAGTAGCATTAGTAATAGCGGCTACTCAGTCTCGTGCAGCACAAGCAGCAGTATCTGTCAGCGGCATCCGTGACATCGTCAGCAGCAGCAGCAGCAGCAGCTGCACAAGCAAAAGACAAACACCGTAGTCTCCTCATCCAGACCTCCGCTAGTAGCGCTCTATAAGCGCAAGCAGTGGCTGTGAACCCCCTCCTCCCGCCGTACACACGGGTAAATATCAGAGTCGGCCAATGTCGCCAATACTACTCTCATACAAGGGTCAGGCGCTGCTGACCTATAATAGATGAGTCAAGGACTATTCTACTGAGGGTCAGGCTACGCCGGAAATTCAATAACAAGCTGGACTTTGGCAAATTTGCTTGAAAGTCTGGCCAGCAAGAGTCCGGCATACTCTCCCAAGAGTTCAGCATTGCCAGACTATGGCATGAGGATCCCGCATGGTCAGACTTTCAAAAGCAAGTTTGCCAAACTCCAGCTTTTTATTGAATGTCCTGCGTAGCCTGACCCTCACTAGAATAGCCCTTGACCCGTCTATTATAGGCCAGCCGTGCCTGACCTTTGTCTGAAGGTAGAATTAGCGCTATTGGGTGCCTCTGATGTTTGCCTGTGTGTAGTCAAACCTCGCCTGAGAGAGACATACTTCAGAAAGAAAAGAAAAAGCAGCGTGAGAAAGTGACGGGGACGGGATCCCAAGTGTCAACCCTAAGACTTACATTTGCTACGATCAAATCAGCGGAACCGGTGAAAGAAAATCTTAAAAAAAGTGTACAGAAGTAGTCGTCTTCTTAAATGTTTTCGAAAACAAAAAACTCTCCTTGCGGTAAATATAAATTTCAAAAGTGGTACGAACCAAAAATGGCCACTTACACCATAGAGAAAGATGACGTGCGCTACTTGTATTATAAGCGTCGCGTGCATTCTAACGGTGTGACAACGAGTCCTTTAAAATATGAAAAAAGTGTGTTATTGATTGATTGAGCGCATCTTTTCAAAAATAGAGTGTTATTAGAATTGAAAAAAAGAAAATAAAAAAATAAAATAAAATTATTGTTGTGTTTATTTTCATACGTCTTCTTTTATTAGTAAGTAAAACAATTATAACAATTAACTAGCGTGTCCTCTTAAAGTGACACTTCCTCCGGTCGCTGCTGAATCGTCTAATTAAGGTATGTGTCGTCGTCACTTCTAGTCACGTGACTCATCAGGTCACTTCCGGTCGCGTGATCCTAAAATCGATCACTTCCTAAACAAAATTAAATTAAGAGACACATTTCTTCATGACCCAACCAATCAGAGGTCTCCATTTGACCAGAAGTAGGCCCCTCATTTGCATAAATGGGTCACTTCCGGTGTACCAGCCAATCAGAAGCCTCTAACTAAGTCAAGGTCGCTTGACGTCACTTCCGGTATGCCCTTATATGTACATGTGAAGGTCACATGACGTCACTTCCGGTATGCCCTTATATGGGCGTGTGACGTCACATGACGTCACTTCCGGTATGCCCTTATATGGGCGTGTGACATCACTTCCGGGCAAATGGAAGCCTCTGATTGGCTGAGTCATGACCTTGACCTCTAACTAGGTCAAGGTCACGTGACGTCACTTCCGGTATGCCCTTATATGGGCATGTGACGTCACTTCCGGTCAAATGGAGGCCTCTGATTGGCTGCATGTCGATTGAGTAATAAACAGTACTTAACTATAGTCCCGTTCCGATACATACTATACTACTCTTGTAACATCCTGTAGGCGCTTACAACAGCCGGTAAACATGAGCTTCACTTCCTTTCTGAAGGTTTTCCCACTGACACAGTACAGTAAGAAATTGATAGCATGGTTGAGTAAGTCCAGTGAGTAGAGAATGTAACAGACATAAATGGGACCCGTATTAACATTGCCAGTAGATAGTATAATGCATATGGAAATGGGCATTGCGAGGACTATAAAGGAAATGTTAATGGTAACAACCATGATTGTGATACTCCGTAAGTCGACCCCACCTTGTGAACTGCGCAGTTTCTGGCTCTGTTTCAGCAGGTAGATGAGGACACTGTTGGCTGTTGCCATGACAACAGATGGGATCAGTGAGTAGTTCAGAAAGTCAGCCATGAAGATGAATAAATTGTGTCTGTGTGCCAGGACCTCTTCAGACCAAGTGCACAGGCTTGACTCTTCTGAGACTCTTCTGGCTTTGAAGATGAAGGTGTAGATTGCACCTTGGATGACTATCACCACTATTGTAGTAATAATACCCCGCTTTTTAGTATTGAGTGACTTTGCCAGGTGGGGAATGGCCAAAGCCAGCATACGTTCCACTGTTAGCACAACCAGAATCCAGGCACTCATGGCTCGTGATGAAAAGAAGACATAGGAGACAATGGTACAACCTGTATTGGACAAGGCCTGGACATCCACTCCAAAGAGGATGCAGATACCTTGATGAAACAGACCATTACTCAGTAGATACACTGTATCCAGAAATGCAAGTGCAAGTAAGTAAACTCTGATGCTTTTGTTGCGGAACTGTTTCCTTAGCACAATAATTGCACAAAAAGCATTCCCAAACAGCCCAAGGATGATGATAATCCATGGGAGAGTGACTGCTAAATATTGAGTTGCATCCTGAGGTTTAGCCATGGTGTAGGACTTATATATTTGGGTGAGACCATCCATAAATGTACAATTGAGGTTCCAAAAGCAAAAATCAAGAAACTTAACATTAATGTATACAACTTTATGATATTTAAAGCCTCATATCTTGGCAATATGAAAACCCCTGGTGGATTGACTAACTCCTAGGGGGTCAGTTTTTTATTCATTATCAACCAAAGGCTACTAATATTATGTAACCTCCATCAGATTTTTTTTCCTAACATAAAAAAATATGACTAAAAACTGCAGCAGTCATTCCTAATTGCATTGGCAGGTAGGCCTGGTATATAAGAACATACATGAAAAATTCCAGAACCCAAAGAGGAAGAATCTTTTTGTAATGTGTTGGTTGACATTTTGAAATAGTCAAAATTGTGGAACTTTTCATAACATAACTCCAACTTTACTCTATATGCTTAAAATTGCTCTTTTTATTATTAAACTCTCTTAGTATTATCCCCAGCATGTAGACTTTCAAAAATATGTATACTTTTGCAACCATATATGGGTCAAGCCGCTGACTTATGTAGGTAATGAGCTGGGGAAGGACAACTCAGAAACCTCAGAATATGTTTATATAAGTATATTTTATTGAAAGGTATATATCTTGGCTCCATGAATCCACCGCCAGTACGCTTCTAACCCTAGTGATTCAATTTTTATAACAATGTGAAGATGAGTGGGCATTTTTGGTGTTACTCCATGCTTTTAAGTAAAGGGACACCTTATTTTCCTCTTAAATACAACACAGCAACTAATAATTCCATTTACAGCATGGCACAATATACATCCTTAACCCAAATAAAGATTGAAATAATAAGATTAATAAATTCTGAGATATGGGCCTGTGAAATTTGGGTTTTTTGGAAAAATTGTAAAGTTTTATCACACTTCCCCACCTTTACTCCTACTTCTTCAAAAGGGGTCAAATACTCTTGTTACTCACTCTGTATTATCTTCAACATATCTACTTTTGTGAAAAGCTAGTACTTTAGCCCATTCCATCACCCACCTTTCACGGTACGGGCCTGAATATGGCCAATATCAGCACTTTAAAGCACGGAGTAACACTAGTTACTCCATGCTTTTAATAGAATATCACAATAAATAGTAAAAGAAATGTGAAATTCCCACATTTAAGGGTGCAGACTATCTAAGAGGGTTGGTAGCAAAGCAATGGAGTAGTTAAAACTTAGATATATAGGATATTAGCATTTCTGTGAGCCTTTATTTTTTTCGAGAGTTACTCCGTGCTTTTAAGTCAAGGTGAATTTTCAAATTACCCACAGATTCTAGATATGTGAGGCATTGTTGATTATGAAGCATCAAAATGATCAAGGAATGTTGTAGGCACCCTCTGGAGCACAGAGAAGTTAATTATTAGTGAGGATTTGCCTGCTGCTACTTAAAAGCACGGAGTAACACCGCAACTTAAAAGCACGGAGTAACACCATCCGGGATTCAAATTTGTCATAGTGAAGCATTTGGGTGTGCATGGGTGAATGGATGATCTACCATAGCCATCAAGCACTAAGCCCCTGTCACCACAAGTCCTTTTGGAACATAATGACTCAATATATAGCCAGAAATAACCACAGGAGAGAAAGAAATGGCAATTGTTACTCCGTGCTTTTATGTTGTATCAAATATGCATCTGCTCCTGGAGCCTAGAGGATTGGATTTTTTTGAAAACTTTCTTTTTCCAGTATAAGGCCCACATATTACCTCAACATGAGGGGTAAAATAGTTATGCTGTGGTATCTCTTTAATCACTTTATGAGGACACCAATATGATAACATAGATTGACAATAAGTGACAAATTCACAGCAAAACGTCTACAGTAAAAAATAAAAGATACATATCATGGTAAAATCTCTTGAATCCATCTGCTCTAACATAGGCCTAATGGAAAAAATTAATTGGGATGGGCTATTGATTCCTCAGATTAAATGATTGGCATGTAAAATATGTCATTTTTGTCGTTTTTGTCATTTTTTAGGGCTTTTTTGGCTCTGGGGGGCCATAAAAGACAAAATCTTGGTCCAATACACAAAAATATTTTTTTCCCTGAAATGTTAGGATGTTTTGTCACACATGCCAAAGAATATAAGCATTTGAAGCAAAAGTCTTAATTCTGTAGGCTTATAAAGCTTAAAAGGCCTGAAAAGACCAAACCTACATAAGTCAGCGGCTTGACCCATATACATTATTTGCATGGTAAACCAATATATAAGGTGTTGAATAGCAATAGATCTGACGGATGTTACATTTGTGATATTATTTAGGATAAACCCAGTTCCATGAGCACCAAATATCATCAAACACTACTAAGACCTGTTCACCTTGACTCTCCTTGTATAGAACAGTTTTGGTGTTTGTTCTAGGTGGCCAAACTGATTTAAAACACCGATTTAGGGTCCCAACAGGCTGTTTGAGAACAAAAATATCCTTATTTCCCCACTATTGATTTTCTTTGTCAAAAATTGAAGTATCTACTATGGTCTAAAGGAGTGTTTGGTGTAATAAAAGTACCATAGGGGCATACTATGTTACAATATGAAAAGGTTGCAGCGAGCAGAAATGGGATTTTTGAAGAATAATCTGATAATGTAACGTCCGTCAGATGAATAAAATGTGCCCTAAATTTATGACCAGTGGGTGAAAATAATATATTGAAGGTTCAGGATAATAGGCAAGACACCCGTTCAAGATATTATCCGGTGATGACTCTAAGGTAGTTGATATTAACATCTCTGGGCTGATATCAATTTTCCGGTGTAACGTCCGTCAGATCTATTCCCAAGATCTCTGTAATCAGTATGAAAGGCAAATTGAATAATGCCTGGATATGTTTAGCACACCAAATTGATAGCTTGGGGTTATTGGTAGAATGTTTACCACAGAAGAATGTACTTTGATGCTTATTTGATAAGTTTCATATATATCTGATGGATGTTACATAAATAGATCTGACGGATGTTACATAGGGCAAATTGTAGCTAAATAGGTTGTGCATTCCACAGGAGCAACATTAGGAGGGAACTTTTGCTCAAGATTGATCAATGTGTGGTCAGCCATGGTTGTAGGAAACATTTAATGTGTACAAGTGCATAAATTTATGCTGGAGAGAGACTAATGTATATGTAACGTCCGAAGATCTATTTCTGAAAGTCTCAACTATTCCCTGTCACAAAGAAAGTATTTTACAAAATAGATCCAGTATTTCTGGTTCTGTAGCATTTTGTAGGATAATGTACGTACCTGTCAAAATGCCTGAATTGTACATTTATGGATGGTCTCACCCATTTTCCTTTTAAGTGTTTGTGCCACCCGCTCTGCTGCTCCGACTGCGATATTATGAACACTTAACCGCTATTAATATACATGTACATATCAGGAATAACACATAAAACACTATATTATCACCGACTATCATGGAGCACAATGCATGACTTGTTAACCTACAATCACCAAAAGTGGCACTTTGCTACCGGCTGGGTATAAAGGAGTGTGCACTGCAGCCTACCCCAGAGAGCTGGTTAGAGAGTTATACTGGGTAGTACTGCAGTGGTGTCAACATCTACACTGTATGTATGTACAATAAACCCAAACTACACACCTAATCGCCGACTTATTATCATGCATAATTTTTATGATCACAAACGCTATTACTAGCTATACTACATATATATTCATCAGCCCTATGTTGAAATGCTAGGAACCTGATCGAATGAGTTTGTACAAACCAGCAGCACACACACCAATAGTGTGCTATGACTATCTATGTCAAATACTGCTGGTTGTAAAAAGTGTTACAGTATTTCCTATCTTTTAGTAACTCATAATGAAACTAAAAATACATGACTAAACATTTTGGTTTAGGGCATTATATATTTTGTCATTTGGTGTGAATAAGCTTTCAAAAAATCTGTCAGAACTGTGTGAATCTGTTCCATGGAACACTGTGTCAGTGTGTGTGAGTCTGTTACATGGTATACATGTCACACAAAATGCACGAAATGAGCACACAGTTCCAGGGGTAAAACAGGGTGAAACGATCTGGAACTAATTTGCTGGGTAAGTGTTACTCCACCCACATTGGGAACATTTTGGACAATTGCTATTTAATTGGTATTGACTGTGTGAACTGGAATTATGGTACACTACTTTGGATATATTAAACCTATAGTATAGGGTGTTCCATCAAAAAGTAATAATTTGTCGTACACAATATTAAAAAAGCAGATTTTACCCCTGCTGGTCTATATATATCATACCAGCCCGGTGGCACCCATACCCAAGGTTCAGTGAGGGTCCGAGTTGTACTGTGCAATTACCCTGCATTCAGCTACCAAATTAATTAATATTGCATTCATTGCTGTTCAGTGGGTATATTTTATAGTAGCTGATGTAAAGGCTTCATATGATATTTTGAGTGTCACTAAGTTTAATTTCCGGGGGAAACTTCAATTAGATAGTGCAGATTTTATGCCCTCATTCTATTCTTAAATATTTGTATTAAAATGTGTCTGGTCCCCGGATTTTCAAATATTGCATTATACATATGTTGTACTTCCATTATTTCACAACTATTCATCGTAGAGAGGCCGGGGATAGTCTGGGATATACCCCTGTATGTAAAGAATAACCATATGTGGTTCATTTTATTGAGGCATTGATGGTAACCCCCGGAAATGATCAAGACTGACATAGTAAGGATCCCGCCCTACTACACAGGCAGGTGCCATGGCCCGCATATACCCACAGTGGTAGCGCTGGGGACACGCTCTGCTGACTGTATGGGACACCCTACCTATAATACAAGTTATTGATGTCCTTATATCTACATACTCTTATTGTACACACACCCCACACACGTAACCTTTCTTGGTTATAGTATGACACTGAAAGATTCAGAATTAGAATTAGCCTTACTACCAAATATGTTTGGATATAGACAGTAAAGTACAATATAATTATTTCAATCTACATCCTACATGATACATCTGTTTTCCCTGATTGAAAGTTCTATTTTTCCCATCTATGTGTACAATTATATTGTTCGTTTTCATTCGCAACTGATTTCACAAAAACACTTTTTTATGTTGTGAAATAGATTAGTTAAAGTCAATTGTAGGGCTGCAGCAGATCCTCCAAAAGGGGCTTATTTCAGGGGTTTAATTCGAGGAATTACTAGAAGCTATGGCATTTTTTTTGTACTCCAAGTCTTCAGAATGGGAAAAAGTGATGTTGTGGTGATGAAAGCTTGTGCAGACACTAACAAATTCAAGATGGCCGACAAATTGTTATAAATCCTTGAAAATGAGATATCTTTGGCTGTAATCAACATAGGGACATGATTTAAAGTTTGAAATATACATATCCAAGGTCAAGAAGTTCAAATTTATCATTTTTTAGAAACGTAAGTGGCAGCCATCTTGAACTCATAATTAGGTTGGGCACTGGAATACCTGAATTTCTTTTAAGAATTTCTTTTTCCAGTTCAAATCAGCATTCAAAACAAACTCATTGTTCAAGAAACATTATTTCTGATAATAAGGAGTTGAGAGTCAACACGCAGGATAATGCATGTGGCAGCCATTTTGAATATTTAATGATATTGATGTCTCAATGTCTAAACTCAAATATGAACAACTGGGAGCAGTAGACACTCCAAAAGGGACATATGTCAATTTTCCAATCAATGGAGCTCCCATCTGTATGTTTTTTATTTGTGTTTTGAATGGGTTGAATCCTTATAGATCTATGTGTAGCTTTGAGCAGGCTATTTCCAAACAGAGAAAGAGGGGCTTTTGGTGTTTAGTGGACAGAGGTGTAGAAGCAAAACATTATTGGGGCAGGGGCATTGCTGGATCCAAGGGGGGAGGCCCGACAGGCATTGTCCCCCCCCCCCACCACCAAAAAAAAGACAAGAAGAGAAGAGAACAGAAAGGAGGAAAAGCAAGAAAGAATACAATGTAACACATTTCAGTGGAGTATAATCACCCTTGGACTGGGTGAGGAGTAGGGGTGGTCAAGGGCCCTACACCATTGAGATTGCATAATGAGGGCCAATACATTTGACTGTGGTAAACCGATTGCACCCCCACCACCCTCCACCCTGCAGCCCCACTGCAGGGTGGAGGGGTCACTGATTGGCAGTAAACAAGAAGTTGGGGGTCAAGAAAGTATCAATCTATGTCTATGTTACAAGAACATCTATGCACAGATTCATGCCCCTTCCTTCCTATTTTCACAAAAATGTATATCAATATTCTAATTTGTAAAAACTGCAATTTCATGTATATTAGATTAAATTAAATATGTAACTAGAATACATAACCTTCTGCTATGCACTAGCATCACCTCCCTGGGCATCTCAGGGTGCCAAAGCTAGGGCTAGTGGAGAAGCCTCCCTGGTGCCTTGAGCCGGCCAGGGGTGTGTGGTTAGTGTGTGGCATGTGTGGTGGCTTCTCCATCCGCCTCCTGGTACCCGGAGCAAGCCAGGGAGGTGGTGGTAGTGTGTGGCATGTGTGGTGGTTTAAAGGGTTAATGTTGGATATATAACTATGGTCTATTATTGGTAGAAGGCAAAGTGAGAAACCCTCCAACTGAACACAACTGTAGAATATTCTACAGCTTGGCTGAGTACACTTGTCTGTGACTTGTGATCTGCCTTGACATGTCCCTCCTGTGTCTCATCTTACGGATAAACCCACAAATACATAACCACTCAGGTAAGCCTCACTTACATTCTCTCAATCATTTATCCACCTCCACCGAGAGATCACACACGCCCTATGCGAGTGATAGGAACCTCAGTTTCTCACTGCCATTTCGTTTGTGAGATGGTGTTCTCACACGTGTTGCCTTGTGAAGTCGATGTTATAGACTTGGCAGCATTATGTATGTGATAACAAACAGTGTGATTTCGCGCTGATTTCAACGCCATCTGTTGATTTGTGAGGGCAACTGGACGGTCAGCAGCACGTGGTGACTTAGTCTTTACAGTCCACCACGTCGACCTCACCCTCCCCCCCCTACTGTCATGTATCATTGCTATATGAATATTATATTTATGGTTGTATGGGTAATATATGATTATCAATATATTTCCATAATTTTTTTCCATGTCTCATCGCTATATAAATGGCTAAAATATAAACCTCAAGATATTTCCAACAATTTTTCCTGATGGTATTTTAAAAAGTAATTCCCGCCGCCTATTATATTTTTAACTAATTATCTTATGTCATATCCCCCCCCTCCCTTCCTTCCGTCTATGTGGATACCTTCATTGCACGTTCCATATCACTGGTATAATTGCTTCATGTACCTCACATCGCCCCGTATACCCCACCCCGGCGTCCCTGCGACCCCACGCACGCGACCCTCCCGCACCCTGCGTCCGTACCGACTACACTCTCCACCCGCACCTCTCCTCGTTGTCACCCTCACTCTCCACCCGATTCTCTAGTACTACCGCGACTCGTATGGAGAGTGGCCATCACTTCCGGGCGGCGGCGGGATTATTCAAACTGAGGAGACGGCGTGGCACCCCACATTTGTTTACGTTTAGTCGTACCTCAAAACATGGATTAAAGCTGTTTATTTATTGTTTTGCCTGAGTTGTCTGACGATACATGTCACAACTATGTTTAACGTTCTACAGCGATGGATTTCAGAGGAGAAAGGTAAATACCTATATTTTTAAGCCCCTTTCTGCTTATACCCCACCCTGTAATCCCCCTTTTGTCGCCCCCTGGTTATAGCCATACGGGTACTGACACGTCCCGTCCGACAGCACCGCTCCACGTGTATCATACAATATCGACCATGTATACTTGTAAAATCGAGCAACAACATGAAAAAAAAAAACACTGGCGGGTGGCATTCGGAAAAAAAGTAACCCGCCTGTAAGGCCATGAGAACTCACAAATGAGTTTACCGTCCTAGGTATTTTGAGAGTATCATCTCCATCCGGACTGCATCGTTCTCCACATACATTAGTTGCCTTGCAAAGCCTGTTCAGATCCGTATTTATCGTAATGAATTCGGACCGTGACCTTGATAAGGATTGAGTCAACTTGTCGTTCTCTGTTACCAGCTCGGACAGGCGTGCATCCTTTTCCTTCAATTTGGAGTTTCAATGGCATATCGCCACTTCCAACATCTGCAGTTTGTCGGACCATACTAATGACCGATTCTGTGGGGTAATTAGTTCCCTCTGAGCGGTACAGAGTTGTTCCTGTACTCTGGACTCCCTCGCGTCATCAAACTGACCATCATCCAGATGTACGTCCATCCAAGGTGTGGGCGCTACGTGTCCGGATCCGCTGACATTAAAAGTCGACAGATTCATATCCTCAAGAGATTTATCATACCTCTCGCTCTTCCTATCTGAGAGAATCCTCTCCCTATTGGCCCTTCCGCGGCCACCGATTCCTCTTATCAGTGTTACTGCCCCTCCTTGGGCAGCGGCTCCAACCGGAGACGAGGCATCACCCTCATCTGACCTCCGTACTACTTCCAGAGCATGTGGTCCGTTCCCTCGCACAGGCTAACCTGTGTATCACTCTGAACTGGTCACGGCACCAGTGTAATAAACAAGACTTTGTTCCTACTAATATTGGTGATATGTTTCCCCTATATATAAAACGGCATTAGTCGGGACTAGCGAATCACCGCATTAAATAAGGCCTGAGTGCTCACCAGGAACAGATAAACCAAAAGAGGCTATCTGTTCTTTTTTCAAAGCTAACTTGATTTTCTTCTCAATTTTACTTCACTTATTATTTGTAGCCCTTCATAAATGTTTATTCATCGTTCTATTAGACTAATTCTCTGAATTCTATCTTATTTAAAAGAAGAACAACATAAACAGCAAGTAATACAAATACTCTCGCAAAAAGATTCTAGCAACAAGAGACAGGAAATCTCAGAAGATTCCGCCATATTTTTTGGCAACAAACTGGCCTTAAAGTAACTTAACCATTGAAGAATGGTAGTCAAATACAACCTGATTCCATAGCAAATGCTTATGTAATTTCCCCCTATGAGTTTCATATCATAAAACGTTCAAATATTTGAAAAAGTCAAGCCTGAAAATTGCCATCGACGCCCGTACGTAGAGACTTTGCTGGGAGAGTAAGTGAGTGGGCCACTATGCATAACTAGGAAACGTGTAACTAAAAAACATGTAACTTAGGCCACTCTCCCAGCACAGGCATGTGACGCAGGCAGCTACTGGCGGCGCTGTATCCGAGACACGAGCAGCCTTCCTGGAATAGAGGCGGGTGGGGGGGGGTTCGAATATCCTGTAAATTAAAGTTTTCTTGATGTTTTTTACTTCACTATCCAGTCGCTGAAGGCGCTGGTATTAATTAAAGAACAAGGTCGACACAGTTCGGATCAAGTGTACAGGTTGCTTATATAGGTTTATTCAAGATAACCCGCAGCTAGTCCGGCCGAACTCCCTATAGAGCTTGGAGCAGCTCAGTAGGCTTGTAGCCGATATGAGCAGGGGTCTTCGCACATGCACAGGTAAAAAGGAACCGACGAGTTCCTCCGGACGCTGGCTATATATAGGCAGCCAGCCTGTGCGCGCATCCGCAGACCGGAAGCCTATAGCGACCTCTATCCATACCCCAAGACTGGATTAGGTGCTGCCACCTACTGCTGGACTGAAGGGTTCGGACAGAGCTCGCAACACAGCGTCCAACAGAACCCGCCATATAGTGAACCCAAACCCTAGCTCCTACAATAGTGAAAGAGCTGCGGGAAATTCTGATTTTTTCAATATGTTATGGCAAAGACTCTTTAGTATAAGGGAGCACAGAGGAGAGAATCAAATGTTGAAGTTTGCATTTTGACCCACCCGAAATCGAAAGTGGAAATTTTGTTGACCTCAGCCCATAAAGTGCCAACATTTAATAAATGCTTGACTGTGACTACTGCGCACACCGTTTGCGTAGGAGTGCAGTTACGGTGTAATCAGCCCGAAGTTTGAAGAATCAGACGAGTCAATTTTGGTGACTAAACTTCACCGAAAAACAATGAATCCTCCTTAATTTGGCCATGTAAGTAGTAATTTATGGCAGATTACCAACGAACAATATGCTTTCTTTAAGTTGACAGCATTTTGGGGGGAGAAATGATGAGAAATGATGAAAAACAGGAGTTTAGCCGAGATGGGTCAGTTAACTCACCAGACTAGGCGAGAGTTTATCATGTCATTCAAGAATTATTATTTTATTCTCATTAATGATATAAATGGTGAGAAGATAGAAATAACAGAGTCCAATATTGAAAATAGTCAAGCGCTTTATTTCTTATAGGAGACATATTATAACAGAGATATAATAGAAACTACTTTGTAAAAGCATAAACTTGCATTAACTTCTCACATACCATTGTTTTTAACCAGTATGCACCATGATCATAATTAATTATATTTCTGTGGAAAACACAGTTTAAATTTGGACTTTGATCAATGGAACAGTGATATCAACTACTTCCTACCTAGTCAAAACCCTCTTTACTTGACACACAAATACCTCATATCATTGATTAGATGGTAAGTATGCAGCATACAAAGGTTGTTTCATCATGAAGTCAAAATACAAGTACATCTTTGAGCAATTTATACAAGTTTTAACTGGAATTACAATGTAAGCTACACTCTTCACATTCTATATCCTTAATTAAGCCTTAAATCCTAAAATATAGGTGTATATTCAACTCACGTCTAACAATAAAGTTTGTGCTGATAATCTTTAATTTAAGCTCATCATGATAATGTGAATTATCCAAAATATCACCACAATAGTTTTGCAGGTTAGTGCGAGTTTTTGTTAACAATGTAGATAAAGCTTTAAAATATGACTTAATGTATTGAAAATCATAATTAGTAAAATGAGCAGTTATGAGTTTACATAACCAAAAAAAAAGTTAGTTCATAGACCTTAAGCTACAATAGGAATCTTAGTACATCATGAATATGACTTGTATTGCAAGCATGCCTTTAACTTATACACTTCAACACATAACATTAAACCTAACCTGAGCTAATACCCAAATTTATTGAGAAGAAAACTGATTTAAAGCAGAAAAAATATTTATTACATGTCTGAAATATTCATACGCATTATCATTAAACATTTATACAAAGAAACCTTAAAAAGGGAATTAGATAGTTCAATTGTATGCCTATTTCTTCTGAATTGTGGCATATTCTGAAATACACTTTTCAAAGACTGTTTGATGTATGGACATAAATCCAGGTATTAGGTAGGGCTTTAGGTCAATCAAGATTATAGTTAAAGGTTTATCATGGTTAAAAAAGATTAATCTGCTAAGAACGTTTAGTTTATTCCATGAAGCTGGAGTGATGGTAAAATGTGTATGAATTTAAATTCTGCCCTAAAATATATGCGTTTCAGGTGTTGTTTTGGGAATGTATTCAAGAAGCAGGTGTATACTTATATAATTGGCTTGCACAGAAATAGGTATTGGAAGGCAGCAGGCTCAAAACTGTGCTCCAATGCTGACTCAGTTCATTTTACACAAGGAGGTATTTGGATTCAAGGTCAAAAATGATAGACCTCCCACAATTCTAAAATATCTACTTGACATTAAAAAAACGGTCTATTGAAGTTCCGTTTGCAATAAACAGGGGTTGTATCTTTGCCAAACTGTGTCAGTGTGTATACTGTAGAGAGGGAAGGTGAGAGCCAACTCTACTGTTAGATTAGAGTTTATTAGAGTTAAGCAGCACTGACTCTCATTTCACAGTACTTTTGGTGACGCTGACCTTCACACATCTTTCAGTGTGGCGTGGGGGGACTGGAGTGTTTCATTAAACAGTGAGTCCATTCTGAGATGTGTCAATTTGTACTGTAGACCTCATCATCATCGTTGTCTTGCTCATGGACTTATACCAACCCTGCCATGTCGACCAGTTGATACCTCTGTGCCATCCAGAATGCGCGTATCGTCCATTCAGGTTTGACTGGTGGCATCCCCTGTACCACCACCCCCCTCCACCAAGTAGAGCACAGCTTATATCGGTATGCCAATCGTTATCTTCATCCAGGGTCGAGAATGAGATACCACTGTGCCAGAATAGGGAGTTACCTGCATTGGGAGAAATGGGGGATTGTCTTTAACTTAAAGTCTGATTTAACATGAAGTATATTGGTGCATGCTTCACACACTCACCAAAATACTACCATAAGACCCCTTCAAATCATTCCCCAAAAATCAGGAATTTACACAGAACATTAGTCATTAGTCTAGTTGATATGATATTAAGATTCTATTCAGCAGATTTTGTTGTAACATAACTTAGTGAAGCATTAAAAGGATTCTATATGAAGCCGCTGATATGAACAAAAAAGTCTAAAATGTCATGTCAAATTTTTGTTCTTATGCTCAAATGGAAGGATTATCTACCACACTAAATTATGGTAAACTAAATTACTAACCTGGGCCACTACCTGCAGGTGAGCCACTGTACCCGCATACAGTCAGCCTGAACAGATTATCTTCATTGGCCACGCTGAATGCTGAATAATCAGCCCATTTCGTCTCTCCGCCATATTCCAGCTCAACCTTCAGGGCCTGGTTATGATTGGCAGTAATCAAGTGAAGGTACTGGTTCCCTAACCAGAACTCTCCACTGGCAATATTCCCGAACCCGTTCTTGTAATCAGTCCAATTACGGAAAAAATTCTCATTTCCATTAAAGCGCTTCTGGAACACCTAAAGAAACAGAGGATATATATTAGAATGTGCGCTGGGGTATTACCAAGCTCAGTATATTAAAGAGGGGTGGCTTTCAGTCTGGATGCTATCATAGCTATAGATTATTCAATCAAGACAACTTTGTCTTGGACTTGAAGAGATGACATTGGAACAGTTTCTGGGCATCAATGCCTTCCCAAGATGCATGAAAACTTCTCACTGCATAATTAACCATGTGCAGTTTCAATTGAGTCAATTCGAAAAGGCCTAGGCTTGATGGAACTTTAATTATTTGAAAGCAGGCCATCAATCAGGCTTGATAATGTACCATTAGCTAAGGTATACACACATAGTTTGGAGTATCGGTCGACTCTAATGTAAACTTTTAAAAGCCTTATTTAATTTAGAAGTATCAATGATAGAAACAAATTACTGAGGCGCTATGGTGTTAGGCCTCAGTCGACACACAATATGGACGTTTGAAACTTTCCCACACACTGACCCTGACATTGACTGCCAGGAGGACCTTTATAGATTTTCCTCCTTCCTTCCACGCTGATATAATCTTATCTCACTTCACATCTAACCTTTGCAACAGTCAGGCCATGCAGATATTTGTCTTAAATTTTAAATTGATTGATAATTGTTACTTTCTCCTATGCCATAACATCACTACCATTCAGCCTGTTCCCTTAAATATAACATAACCTGTCAACAATGAATCAACATTCATTATCAATCATCAGTATGTTTTAAGTAAGAAGAGTTTTAGGCTTATTGCACAATGCGATGGTCAGTTGTTATTTCAATGCAGCACTAGCTATTCAATTAGCTGCACTACATTATAGCATCATAATGACCAATTAACATGAAACATTGAGACAATATGCAGTTCTAAAAGGGGTAATGATGAAGTTACAGGAAAAGATCAAACAGTCATTGTCAATCAACTCACAGTCCAGCCTCCTCCGAAGGAGTCCATGTCACATAGCACGTCAACCCCCTGGTTGCCATCTGGATATATCATGTAAACTCCACTTGTTGTTACACCAGCTGCTTGAATTGCTTGACAATCTTCGGGGGCTGAGCAGAACAGAGAGTATGAGGACAATGTATCGCTGAACAGGTGCAAAAACTGGATAGAGAATAAGGTTATCAACAGAAATTCGGACAGCATCCATGAGACTAGCTTACTAGGTTTGACTAGGTTTTATTGCTAAATTCAAACAAATGTATTTAGGCTACTGTTTTCATGTACCAAGGTAATACTTACGAGTTTCACATCGCTCACCCCTCCACCCTGCGTGACAGTCACAGAACTGACCGACACTAGAAGGGTTGTGTGTACAGGTGCCATGATCGTTACACTGAACCTTTTTTCCTTTGCCCATATCGCATGGCCAACGGGGCACTGCATCAGCTGAAAACATACAACGCATAGGACTTAAGAGGCTGCCCCTCTACAATGTACCGTTCAAAGTGGATTTGTTTAGTTGACTTTTATTTACATTCATGCACCGTATGATAACATGGCAGTTCTTTGTATATTTAATGGATATTTTTTACAGTGTTGGGTTTAGTTGCTGCCATAAAATTGTTGAATTTCTCAGCCCAGAATAACAGTAATTTACTATTTGGCATGAACATCAATATCCTATGTAATCGAATTTCTGGTTTATGCATAAAAATAGGTTCGTTCTCTGCTGGTTTACATTTTTGAATTTTGACTGCTTCAGTCTAGACTACCCTTGAGGTGCCAGATGAAGCTACTATTTCAGTATATGAACCAGTTAGGAAAGTCCTAGCTAATTTGACTGGTAATTTCAGATTAGTTGTATTGATATTTTAATGACCTAATGTACAATAATCATGCTCTCAATCATGCTATTTTCATAATTTCTTTCCTAGTAACATAAAAACGACACTCATTACATGGGATAAAAAAAATTTACTCTCACATAGAGTGCAAGGCAACAAGAAATAAAAAAATAGCACAACAATGCACTATTGTTTTGTAATTTAGCATGGTTGTAAAATAAAAATACTATAGACCCATAAGGAACACATACAGCGGAATTCTGAAGTGAATACCCATGTAAGTCTGAACTAACTATCGACACTTGGTACTTGTGAAGGAGGAGTGGCAGCCAAGTGACATCCTGCCTGGTAGATAGGGACGTGTGTAACTATGGTGATATAAACAAGGTTATCTGATGAGGGGGGGTCGGGGAGATGGAATTGACGGGGAGGGGGGAGGCCTGGGAGGAGCACAAGCGACAGGGGTGGTGGTAGGTGTAGGCCTAATACCCTTTTTTCTTATCCCTTTTTTCAACTCACCAGTATGGCATAGGCCTAGCCTCTATTATGATCTTATTTCTATTTCTAAAACAAAAACTTGATTGTTTCAAAAGAATAAAAAAAAGATGTTAACTTACCACCGACTACAAAGCCAAACATCGCCACCAAGAGCAGGCACACCCTCATGTTGTCCTGCCGATAAAAAGATCATGTACATATATACATCTGGGTATTTCTTTTAAATATAATGACAGAAGAGAGCCTGACAGATGGACACAGGAACATGCAGATGATCATATAGACAGGGAGAGACTAGAAAGAGTTTTCGATTTAGATGAATGAAGACCTGCAGAGAAAATATGTGTTACTTTTCATATAAATAGAAAGTCTAGGCTGCTCACGAACTGCAGAAGAGTGTACTCAGCCATGACTAAGCCTATATTATCATAGCCTAGTTCACCATCCATATGAAGTATAAACTTATCCATCAAATCTATAAGATTTTTCATGGGATTATATTAAAATGACGAAATACATATCCCCTTGTATTGGTTATCCCATCACAAAAGATAGCATGAGTACTTCCAATTTCATTTTTCCCAAGGTATTCTATAGTATTAAGGAACCTTATGTAATTTTTACAGGAGACCTGAATATGTTTTAAATCTGGAGGGATACTGGCTTTCACCCCTAAATACATTACTAATAACTTCTGTGTATATAACTATCCTGTAAATGCTACTGGTATGACTAGGTTTAACTATTGGTCATATACTAAGCCTTCCCTGCCTGCTGGCTCTGTATGCCTCAGGCTAGGGTCAATGTTGTACTTTTTCACCAGACCGTAGCACTCCCATACAGGGATCCACACCTAGATTTTTCTTTTTTGGCACACCTTTCCATCCCATTAGTGGGGATGACGTAGTACAGAATAGTGGTAGATCACACTGAATCTTAAGCGGGAGTATACTTCAGGTTTATGAAGATTGTATTACATGTTGATTAACTTGCTATTTTGCGGGATGTACCCTAACAACTAGATTAGATGAAATAGATAATGAATTAGATCCTTCAGGTAAGACATGTGGAATGTTGGATTAAACCTAGACTTAAGGGCTATATATATATAATGATATAGTTATAGAAATGGAAGGATTCAAAACAGTGAAAATGCAAACTTAAACATTGTGGTTAAATATCTTAGAATCAAGCTTGGGACCCCTGTTTTTCATTGTATTTTTGGAAACTATATAACCTCAGGGTCATATCTTGTAAAATAATAATTATTTTAAGTTATGCCCACGGCCACCTTAAGGGGTTTAGCACTAGGTTTAGCTAATAGTCTGGCAAAGTATGGGGCCATAAACAATTATAGATTAAGAAAGTGAGATTAGGATCACCATAAATGCCACAAACCACAGAGCTCAGAGCACTAACACTAAAACCATGGTGGTTCTATTAAACCTCCACCACCCCAATTCATAGGGCTGCATACCTGTCCCGACTCCAATCTGACGCTGAAGGTAGGGACACTCAGTGGTTTTTGTTTTACAATAAAATACATAAATAAGATAAACTAGATAATACAAACAATTTTTTTTGTTCCATTCACATTCCATCCAAAGCAATGGTTATTTAAATGTGTGGTTTTTGCCTGTAAAGGAGCAGGGTATTCTCTATCAATGACTGCCGCTGAGTTCAAGATGAGAAAAGAAGGCATGTCAATGGAAGGACACAATTTTGGATTCTTCCCCACTCTGTAGGTATTGGCAGAGTTCATGGGTAGGTATTACAGTTACTTTGGGTGAGCAACCTGTCCAAGTATTTGTTATGTTAAACTTGGGAAATAATCATTTGTAAAAAGGGGTACTTTAAATAGCTACCACCATATTTACACTTTCAATTACCCAGCCATGCATGCCAACTGTAGCCAGAAATGCATATCCCACACCTATGCAGTTTTTTTACTAATGAAGTTGTGGTGTGAATATTCAAAAATGGTATATAAGGTTAATCTCAGAAGAATGTGACTCAGTGGCCTGGTCACTAAAGGTCAATTTGAGGCAAATGGGAGCTAGAAAAAGAAAGGCAGTTCTTATTTTCTGTGCTTCAAGAAGATTATTTTCCACACTAATAATTATAAACATTTTGATCCTGTACAATTGTTTAATATTATAATTGCCGCCTACCTGGTCTTGGCCTCTTCGTTGTGTTGTGGACAAGTGTGGTTGGGGGTAGCTGAGTGCAGACTTGGAGTTAGATGTGTGAAGTCAATGGTGGAGCTGGTAGATGGGTGAAGTGGCTTGTGGTAGAACTGACGGTAGGCTCTTCAGAGTTGTTCAGAGTTGCAGGCAGCTGGTCGTTCTAAGATGATGTCCCGGGCACAACTGGAATCTACTCTGCTGTACATGTGGCTTTATACCTTGCTTGTTTATGCATTGTGCAATGACTATGAAATTGTGAGACACTGCATGGTTCGGTAAAAACTTACAGCATTATCTAGTTCTGTGAATGTATGACGTCAAAAGGGACCAGGCACAAACACCCAGTCACGACCCCTGGCAGCCTGCTACCCTATTTAGCGTAATTTACTAACATAAATTTAAGTATGATGTGCAGGAAAGCCTGGTAACCACTAATTCTACCTGACATGTCAGTCACGAAAAGTCATTTCATGCTACTTTGGAATGCAGTTAAACTGTTCTGTACATACTTGTCTTATGAATCTCCACAGTTCCCACAAACCCTTTCTTGGCTTGGTGCTGGCCACTCTACTCACCGCCAATAGTAAATCAAAATTACCTAACATAATAACATGCCATGAAAATCTGCCAAATGGTCTAACTGTGGTTGAAAGTCTGTCTTGGTACCATTGCAGAGTACTCCACCCCCCCCCCCCCCCTCCACCGCTAGAACAGAGACTTTGGAAATCTTACATTTTTGTACCACACCAGCAGCTATAATGGACGACCTGACAGCGGAACATAATTTGAGGTGTGTTGTAGGTATAGTTCATACAGATAGAAAGTCAGACAGTCATCTTGCTATATCACTGAGTTTTGACCAAATCTAGATATTTAATGATGTGTCTTTTTTTTATGTCTCTTTGAAGAGACTCTCAAAAGGTTAACACTGGGACTTTGAATTTGCTGTTTCTGTCACCCAACCTTCTAGATTCTAAAAGTGATGATTTTATGACATCACTAATGATTTTTACTAAAGGTCTTCACCCCCCAAGGCCCCATCCACCAGCCCTGCAGCTTAGGCAAAATCCCCTTCTCCCCTAAGGGGTGAAAGTAGTACACCATGTCCCCTACCTCCAGCATTGATTCCCCTGCCCTAGCATCGTAGTTCCGGCGTTGTCTTGTTGATGTGCTTACTCTTTTATCCAGAGTGAAACACCGCTGTCACCAATGTAGCGTTCGCCGTAATGTGGAAGGAGACAAAACTCGCTAAGTACAGTTGAACTGGAGATACTTTATTGCTCTGGCTCTCTTGGCCACACCAGCTAAGTCTTGTCGAAGATCCTCTCTGCTTCAAGCTTACTAACGTTTCTCCGACGCCGGAGACTTTCTGTCATGGGTGCCGGGGGAATTGGCCAACGCCCGCATTTCGAACGGCTCCGCGTCAGGGGGGATTCCGCCGGCGGCACCGCTAATCAGCGGCGGAGCCAGCCGTCTCCTTCCCAGCTCGGGGCTTCAACTCTTAGCTTATGTAGAACGTGCGCCGGGGCGGCATGACAGTTGTTTGAGGGCAGACCTTGAAAAGCCTCCAAGTGGTCAGTTAGCTGCACTAAGAGTAGACAGTATCTAATAAGATAGACAGTTATCTGTGTATTTTTAGAAATAAAATATGTTGTTTTGCTTCTATCAATTCTGTAGATTGAAAGATTTATCCTCGCATATAAGCCGCACCCCAACTTAAGGCTGATCCTATAAGCTGCACTGACAATCTGACTCTCATACCAGCTGTGGCTTGTACGCAAGGTTTTACGGTAATACAATGTGATGAAGCTTCTGCTTTTTCAGTATTCAGTATTCTTGAAGCAGGCTCTAGCCTATTACTATCAAAACATGTTACCGTACAGTGGCTAGGGTTTGTCAACCCAGGGGTTTATACAAGACAAGTAGCTCTATTACAGATGGACACATTATCCCAACAGTATGGTTATCGTAGTTCTGTTGTACTATTGAAAGCAACGTACATATTTACAATTTTATACAACAGCAGTACTAACTAAATAGTACTCTTTGATTTGTTTAATAGGACAATCTCTCACCAACATAGTCTTAGCTATCTCATGAAATATTGTACAACACTAATCTAACATTAGTTTAATGTTGAATCAATACTGTCAGAATGAATTTGTATTGACTTCTACATGGAAAACGTGTTAGCAACTTCATCATGTTAATAATGGGGCCAACTTTGAACAGCCCCTGTGCCACCTGTTTTGTCTTAATATTAATGTATCCCATCACTTTTCTCCTAAAATCAGAGGGTTTCTCCTCCTGGTCGGACACGTAAAATGTTATCTGCGATATTACTTCTAATATCCCCAGGTCTCTAACAAGCGGCAAGGGTAGAGTGAAGCCCTTCATGATGTTTATCACTGAAGGTAAACTTGACAGATGTATGGGAGTAATTTACTGTAAAAGGACTTCTACTGCCTTGGCTAGTAATATAATGCCATGCTTTTGGCATCAATATGCATTCATCGTGCCACAAGTCTCCTCGTTAACTTCTACTTTCTCACGAAGTATGAGAAACCGAAACTAGGTCATGCCATAATTCTTGCTCTAAAAGTTGAACTTTTGGCATATACATGGATACAAGAAACAATTGAGAGGATAGGGTGCCTGGACAACAGAGCTGCTGGGCTCATGATGAGAAGTAATTGGACACCAGAAGACATTTAAGTACACCATGACTCTCTTAGGAATGTCACTTAGATGAGAATGTATAGTTAATTTTGAGAGGTAATTGATGACCACAAGACATAAGTACAAAAATTGCTCCATAAGAAATGTCAGTTAGATCTGATAAATGGCCTGCCTCTGTCAAACTTTTGGAGTTATGGGTTATACTGTGATATAGTGCCCACAACCAACCTCCCCTCCCTAATGAATGAATTATAAAGATGTCATATGTATGTATATACCCTATTCATATTAAAATGTAATGTTTTTAGTTTTCAAGCATTATATATCCAGGCCTATCTAGACATGGCAGATCGCCCACATCCGTACAATGTTCTGTATTGTCTGACTCGGTTGGGGATTAGATCGAAAGGAAAGAGAGGTGTATGGTAAGGGGGGTGCTATCACCATAACAGTTGCAGATCCTCTCTTCCTCCTGCACTAGGTGTCCACTATCAAGCAGGTGCATGGCTAGATAGGTAGGAGGATGTGCACAGGCCAAGCAGCCTAGCACCACCATTTTGGTGGTAACCCCCCTCCCCCAAACAAAAAAAAAACACTTTTTCAAAAGATCCAAACAAAGGATTAAGGTCAGCCCCAAAAGTTTAGGGTTGTTTGGAATACTGCAACAGCATTTTTCTTTTGGCCTTGAAGTTCCATTTTTTGGAACATGACTACGTCCAATTGAGTACTCTTTATTTTATCCTACCCAGGCTCGACTCATTCCCCTTGCCATTAGTGGACTTGGTGAGATGAGAGGGAAAAAAATGAGAGGGAGCAAAACGAAAGGGAATAAGACCAGAGGGAATGAAACCAGAGGGAGTGGGTCCTTAAAGGGATCAAATCATTCTTCATAAAACATAATCATGTTGATATCAGAAAGTGAGTTTCGATGAAGAGAAAGTGGATTAGAGGTCTGTTGTGAGATAATGATGTTGAAATAAAAGTGATGCTTTATGGGTAAATGGATGTACAACTTAGAGCAGATCGAGATGACCCTTATAGTAAGTATGTGTGTAGGTACATGTACATACATACATAACCCTGGTCCCCTCCTCCTGTGGATACCCTGTGCCTCTACTCACTCCTCCCCCCACTAGCACACTCTCCACCCTAAGGCACTTTCTGCCTCTACTCCTCTCCTCCTGTCCCTGTGACTACCCTACTCCCGACCACAATCCACCGTCTTTTCCTCCAGTACAGTAACCTGAGTGGTATGCTCTCTACAGGTCCCAGCAACATAAGAAATACTTAGATGTTACCAATTATCCTCACAGTGCCAGTATTGCTGCCGTCAGCAGATTTGGGCATGCATATGTTTCCTGCTGTTGAAAGTACATGTACATGTAGTATAGGGGCACAGGCTATTGTGCAAAGGTATGAATGCTCTGCTGGGTCGCACTGAGGGGAGGGGGCATGGTCTCATGGTCACTTGGGAAGGATTCGTTTAGTCTAGCTACTGGGTACCAGCAAAATGGGGCCAGGGAGATATGTTTCTCAACGGAATGGGATTTCTATTTTGATATTACTCTGTTAGTCAATATGGTAGATGTCGGATACTTTGGATTCGACTAGGGTATGAATATATCTAGTGAGTTAGATGTGTGAACTTTTTCCAAAAGTTGATGAAAAAATCCTGAATGAGTTTCAGTGGCAACTTTTGCTAGTTTTCATGACCCAGTCATAATAGAAGTCAACTTAATCAACTTTGCCATTGTTTAAACAACAATCATGCATATATATTGGACACCTATTATTATAGCAGGTGTTACAGTTCAGGCCAGATGCTCAAATAACTTAATTTAATTTGAGATTTAAAACTAAAAGTCTGTGCTGAACTCAGATCTGCTGATGGAGGCAGAGTAGATGACCAGACCATAGGCATTTATGCCTCCTGTCTGCACCACTGGAAATGTCAGGATTCCCTGTGTTAGCTGAGACCTGCTCTACCATGATGTACTATATCATTAATTAAGTGGTGCCTCAACTGTAATGGTTATGCCGCCTTAATTTCTTGGAAAGAGCAGTATTGACCATGGTATCTCAATTACTGACATAGGTGAGGGTGTCCCATTCCCAGAAGGGCAGTTTTTGCTTGGTGCTTCATATATTCTAGGATAGGTGAGGGGGTCCTGCAGTCATATAGTAGAGAGGAGGGGATTCCAACGCCGTGTTTGCCTTCCATGCGGGAGGCCAGGGTTCAATTCCCAGTTGGGACATACTTTTATGATATATATAGGTGTACATTTGCACCTATATGACAAAGAGAGAGGTGACGTGACGACGAGAGAGGCGACATAACGATGAGAGAGGTGACGTGACGAGAGAGATGATGATAAGATAATTACAATATCATTTTACATGGATACAGAATGAAACAGAATCCTCCCCTGGCCCTTAACCAGGGGCTCATCTAAGCCTTGTGTAGTCGCATCTCTCGCTGTCGCATCTCTCGCTGTTTCCTCGTTTGGTCCCATCTCTCGCCGTTGCCTCTCTAGCTGGCTCCTCGCGTAAATAGTGGCCACTATTCACACAAGCTCCTCGTGCAAAAAGTGCAAATTATTGGCGCTCCTCATGCGGATATCATCGGCCTACAGTATGACATTATTATATCTAAAGGATAAGTGATGGTCAAATCGGTTTTCAGACCTAAGATTAAGGGTGCATTAGAACTCAGCTATGGTGCTGGGCTAATGCATTTCTAATTGGTGCACTTTATTTCAGGCACACCAAAATGTGCAACTTGATCGCTTGAGCTCTTCTTGCATATCAAGTTGCCTTTATATCACAAAACTATACTGTTCCTACATATCCAATTGCCCTTGGAATTCTTCTGCCCTTTATATCACAAAAATCATGTTCTGGAACACTCTCAGATACCATGTTGTCTTGAAGTATCATATTGCCTTTATGTCACAAAACCTATGTTATAATGATATAAACTGGCCTTTATATCAGAAAACCTATATATATATATACTGGTGTGGTGGTTTGTGGTCATTCTAGTTTAAGGAACAACGAGAACGGCAGTTTCCAGGTGCGAGAATATCAGTCTTTTATTACAAAAACAACTTCGGTTCCTCAACAAGGGAACAATCGGTGTGGAATCAATACACACAGGTAATCAGGTTTTGCTATGGATATAGGAAAAGGTCAGTATAGTCTTAGTATACAACTCTGTCCGCACGGTTGGACATGGTGAAGTCTATCGTCAGCCGGGCCTGCACTGACTACCCTCCAGGTAAACACACAAGTCTTATATAACCACCGGTCCTTTGATCACGTGGCCAGGTGGGTGGGTCGGCAGCCCACCTGAGAGCGGCACACGGTAACCTAGAGAGGACCCGAGTCCTCTCCTGGGAACTGTGTGCGCTAGCTCCAGGTAGAGAAGCCGAGTAAACAGTAGACGATACCCGGAAATACCATGTATGAGATTAATATGTAATATTATGCCCCTACACTACCCCCCCCCCTAGACCAATACTAGGTGGTAAAAAATATGTACAGTTTTCCTAGCATATAGAAAACACTTTAGACTTTTACAGTTATTGTCTATACAGTAACTAGGGGCGTAACATATTATCATGACATACTACACAAGCGAGATCATTGAACTCAATATAAATATGGCATTACACTGTAATAGCAACCATAATACATGTTTTGATATGTTTTATAACATATGAGTACGCTTTCATACATACAATCGAACGGCTTGACACATTTCGATATAACTTCCTTGTGAAGTTTTACTAGGTTATTAAAAAAAAATGCGCATGGCATGTGTTTATATTTAAAGTGTAACGGAAAAGTTAATAAAAAACCAGTCCTGATAAGGACTCACAACCACAGCGGCTTACATTAGTATGTGTTTAATGACTACATTCACACAATGGATAAAAGTAACCACAGCCTTTGTTTGAGCTGGGTAATCCGATTATAAAACCTGTAACCTTAATACCTCTTGCAACATATAACAGAGTCGACACACACGACAGTACACAATGGTAGACGTAATATTTACACATAGTATTAACGACTTCACACAAACATTACGGGTAGCCACGTTTCCTAGCTTATCAGATCATACAATCTTCATATATAGCATAATATTAAATCCGTTTCATATGGTAAGTATGAGAACACCATATTGAAACACCTGAGGTGATATGTATCACAATACATTTTTTGTACTATAACTTATTTTATATATTAAATATGTCTAAATGAGTAACCTGGCAAAACCTTCGCGAAAGTGTTGTTTCTTGATCCTGACATGTTTCAAGAAATCTGCCTCCCTGGTGCAGATTCTCATTATTCTGAGAAACTGACTATAGGGTAGGCTTCGCTTGCTCGATTGCAGATGTGCCGAGTCATACAGGAGGTATCCGTGTGAGTCGGGAGGTGAGGGGAGGTCAGACATTAGGCCTGGGAGAGTGAGAAATTTTCACAAGAATAACCTTCTTATGTCAGATTTGGACAGCCATATGATAATAAATACACAAACATACTCGTCCCCAACACAGTTATATTCATAATACTCCTTTGTGAAGGGTGCAGTTTTTTATCAAACTGATTTGAGAAGCACATAACTGAGACCATGTCTTATTTTGTTGATAATTGCCCTGCACGGACAACTCCCCCTACCTTATGAAACCCCCAATTACTACCCAGCAAACTAGGGCGAGCTTGGGCCAGCTGTGGGCATCCACAATCTAACCCTATTGGATCAGCTGGGGTAATACCCACGGCTCGCCCAAGCTCGCACTAATTTACTAGGTAGCAGTTAGTACAGGATTGTGCCACTCATCATGCTTTTTGAGGTGTTATACTCCGTTCAGGTGTTGTCACCTGTGTCCTTACTGTAGGTTTATTTCAATATTGTATTTCTGCTACCCTGAGCTGAGATTTTGGAAGTGCTGTCCGGAGGTTTTGTGGGTGCTCGCTGGAGGTTCTGCTACATAATCTCCAGAGGAGGTTTTGTAGATTCTCTACTACCTAAAACCCTGCCTGCTTGGGGCTCGAACCAAGGTTTGTAAATTCTCCGAACCTAATGTCCTGCACCCTAACAGGTCGGCCACTGGGGCTGACCTATATTAGGGTGTTCCATCGAAAGTGGATTAGTGTGTCTATAATTGATGTCTATAGCCAAGCTGCTAGTGAAAATATATACTAATTTAATGCACTAATCAGAATAAGGATAACTTAAATGGAAAATGCGTGACAACCGTTGAAAGTTGGAAAAGTTGCTTATATTTCACCCCTGCTGGTCTATACATAGCCTATGACCCAAATGGCATCTATGGAGTAAAGCCCTACTGCTGCAGATTTTAATCACAAAATGTAACTATTTTAAAGCATTATCTTCATCTTATCTCATCTCAACTCATCATTGGGGTTTTTAAGTGAAACAATCAATGGAAATAACTGTAATAATGTCTCATTATATTTGTTATAATATCATATCATAAGTCTTGTGCACATCCTACCTGACTTAAGAAAAATTCCTGTCCATTATGGCATGAAAGCGGCCCTAGCGGAGGCAATGCAATGTGCACATGCTAGGCTGATAAATTTACTTTTGTATTTGTTATGTGCCTCTACATGGGGGCCCATTATTTTGACCATGTCGCTGCAGGTTTTTTTCAGTCTGATAAAGATGTCTGTGTCCATCGATTTATGAAAGGGTGGTGTCGCCCGTGTCCATTTTTACCCATGCAGAGGCACTGTTATCTTTTTACCTGAATAAAACACCTAAAATGTAATACATGTGCTACTCGATGGGAGTGGCGTCAGATTTCTTGTTCATACTCCCCTTTAACCCTTTAAAGACTTCTTAGAGAATGGTTGAATTTTATCATGGAAATAATAATTTACCTAACAGCTATTAAGGGCATAGCAGGAAATATAGCTGTGATTAAACCATGGTGTTGGTTCGTAAATTATAACAATCATACCCCTGAAAGGGTGAGACTTCTCAAACCAAATTGTAAAATCCTCTACCAGGGGATGTCCTAGCCCTGTAGGATCGTATTCCCTAGCAAAGTACCCCCCAAGAAATAGGATGCTGGCTGTTCCCTTCCAGAAATTCACTGCTCAACATAAGTTGCACTGGTGTGACCAGCAGTTAGATTATACCAGTGGTAGTAAACAATACTATTGATACCCACCAGTGTAGTGACTGTCTAGACTACCACTTGTGTGTCCACAGAAAATGGTATACTACCCCTTGAATAGACCACATCCCTTGGATTCGGTTAAAAATAAACAGCTAAATACACAAGGATTCCTTTCTGCATTGTGTACCTCTAGAAGCCTAGTTCAATGATTAATTTAAGGAGGTTATGATAGCTTTGTCCTGGTTTAATAGAATATTTCATACGAAGCCAAGCCTGATTCATTGTCCCCCTACCAATTTCACCTGACCAGGCGGGGTCAACTGGTTCAATGTAATAGAGTTGTCCAGTTGTGCTATTTATGGCTTATTGGGGATCAAACAAACACAGTGCCCTCTGCTGGGTGCAGTCAGTAGGGTTTATAAACTACAAATGTGCAAATCAATCTGAGAGACTACCAGTGGCACAGTTAGAAACTACATGACCCACTCTCCTCCAGTCTCAGATATCGGCGCCTTTAGGCTTGCATAAAAGCTATTTTACAAGTCATTGATTTTGATCAGAGGACAATTCGCTGGTAGATGCACAACCATCACAACAAACTGGTCCTTTAGTGACTCGTTTAACTATTTAAGGAAGGATGTCGCTAAAAGATGACATTTGTTGTCATCATTCATTGATGCAGGCTCAGCGAGTTACTCACTGGTGCTGCATTGTTGCCTCATGCCAATCCTATTGGAGTGTCGCAAACTTGTGGGGTCAGCATGATTCCTGAATGTCTTATTTGCGATGGCTGCATTCAATCATCATGACATCCAACAGAGTGATGCACTACATCATCATGCCATCCTTAAAGAGTATGATAATGCTCATGATAGTAACCTCTGCATCATAATTATTAATGTCTTGCTCCTCAACTAAATAAATCCATCAATTAGATTTCAGAAAAAAAAGACAAAAGGGCTGTTAACCAGTGTCAACTACCTCCCCCCACGGATGCCCACTTCCCCCTATGCACCACCTTCTCCTTAATAAACAAGCACGTTGTAAGGTAGATCTTAAGGTATTTCCCACTATGGCTTTCCTTTCTGTCTCCTGACGACATGTACTCATGTCTTGGGTAATGGCTGTGACTAACTGTTGTGCGATAATAGAGTGTACAAGATATATACACATGAAATGTTGTGTGCAATTGCCTGTGACTAACACTTTGAGGGCTGCATTCCTTTCTAACGCCTGTGGTCGCAATGATGCATTGATGAATGCAGTCCATGTGAGTAACTTGCTGGTGCTACATTAATTGATGCATTATTCCAACCCTTTATGACTTTATCAGCTTTCAGGGGTTCGTGTGATGAAAGATACTAAGCAAGGCTGCATTCATGTATCATGATGACCAAGGACTTTAATGCACTATGCAGCCTTTAAAAACTGAAATGTTGGTACCCCTATCAAGTACCAGTGTAGAAGAGCTAAGACAGATACTCAGCCTTATATAGAGGCTTTGGGGGCTTAAAGGGATAACTGGTATAGGCACTAATATTTATATGCAGGTGGGATACAGGGGGGGAATCAAGAGCCGTAGCTTGATCTATATTGGGCGATATTAGATAGGCAACAACAAATCTTTAGTTGTCTGCTAGCTAGCTTTTAACACACAGGGCGATAAACATGGTTTTCTACAGTACTAAAGAAGGTAGAACTATAAGATGAGTGACATACCTTATGGTTATTATGTTTTGCAATATTTTAATCTTAATTTACTCTGTATTCATTTCTGTGAAGAGTTACCCGTTCCTGAGTCAGATTTTAATGTAGCATCATCAAGCTTCTGTTGTTATCTGAATCCGAAGGATTCATTCATGCTCTGTCAAGGCAAAACACACTCTATTGGCTGTCTACTGGGGGTAGGCTATAGACCCTTGCGTGTTGTTATTGTGACCTTAGCCAGACCCGTGTTGGTAACACTCACAGTGTGTACAACTAGTACATTAATTCAAATTACAGTAAGCTAGTAAGCTACATTGGATTTGGACAATGCGTATAGGGGATCTCGAGTAAAACCAGGGGTTCCTGGCCAATTTTTTTTGCCTTGACCTTGATAATTAATTCGGGAGGAAACTGAATGGCTTATGAGGAACCTTTATGCATCAGGCCAGCTAATGACTCTCTATTCCATCAATAATTGAATAGTCATGAAGGGGTTAACTATTAAGGAGGCATCAGTGAATGCTATATTGGAGCATCATGCCGACCTAAGGGTTGGTATGGTACTTGAATACAACCCTGATTGGTTACTAACCAGGGCTCTATTCATGCATCATACAACTACTATAGCCTACTGAAGTACCTCTACCCACAACAATACGTGATATTAGGAAGACTTAAAGTGGCATTCTCACCAAGCGTTTCCCACTCACAATTCTAGTTCTGTTCTGTCTGCTATGTGGTAAGTGTGAGTGGTGAGAATGCCCCTTTAACCGCTATTATTATACTTGTACACAATGGGGATAACACATACAACACTATTATTGCTGATTATCAGTGAGCACAATGCATGTCTGGACTTGTTAACTAGTACCTATGATCACCACCAGTGGTGCTCTCCTACCACTTAGGTATAAAGGATCACGAACCGCAGCCTACCCCAGAGCTGGTTAGAGAGCTATATTTTGTAGTAATGCAGTGGTGTTGACATCTACACTGAATGTATGTACAAAGAAACCAAAGTACACCCCTAATCGCCAACTGTATTGTCACTTATTGTCATGCATATCATGGTTGCAAATCACATTCGCTATTGCTAGCTAATGATGGTCTGATAAGCCATACACAGACATGTGGTGGTTGGGCCAGGTTAGCACGGTACAATGTTTAGGGTGGAATGTCAATAAGTATGTACTAGCACTCTTTATGTTATTACTTACAGACTGGCATGGAGGCATGTGGTTGGTGTGGGGGGGGGGGGAACTCTGGCACAGTCATCTGGCTGCTCAGGCCTCCTCATTCCTAACCCTTTCCCTGCCGGTACTGTATATATGCAGTACCACTGTCAAACCAATACTGCATATATGCAGTACTGTATTTTAGTACCCAAAACCGATACGCCATATAGGCAGTACCGGGGCACTATCTGTACTGTAGTGCCGGTTTTAGTAGGCATATTAATCTGCAATGTCCCCGGTCATTGGAAACAAATTTGCAGTAGTGGAGCGGCCCTTAAAGGGTTAAAGCCCTTTATGGCCACCATGTTGCTTCATGGTGATTCTTGTCATGGTGCAAAAACATTCCCAGCGGGTGACTCATTTTGTGCATCCGTGCATCATGCCGACTGTTCAGAAGAAACAACTTACCTAAATTTCTGTATGATACAGCAATACAGTGCACAAGTGTTTAGCTGGTGCATCATGGGAACAAACTATGATCTAAATCAGCATGATGTCCTCAAAGGGTTTAAATATGGACAGTATACTTCAACATAGAGCTCCCTCTCTTATGTTTACTGGTCAGCGCTGCATTGCTGCATTATGCCAGGTCTTTTAACCAATCAATGAGTGTCTCAACCCTGTAGAGTCAGCGTGATGCTTGAATGCAGCCCTGTGGACTTACTCACCAGGCTGCATGCAGGCATCAAGACGAGCAAGTGTATGGTGTATTAAGGCATCATGCTGTCTTTAACAGGTTAAAAGTGTATAGTGTGTGGATGAATCAGGGGTACCCAGGACTTCAGAATGAGGGATGATAAGCCACCTGTGACCTAACCCAGCCAGTGCCAAGAGGACAACCATACCAGGTGCTAGGTCACTGACTCATTTTTATGTGTGGTATAATTAATAATGCTAATATTATTATAAGACTAAAGCTATAAGTGACATGTAGAGTCAGCATGATGCTTGAATGCAACCCTGTGGACTTGCTCACCAGGCTGCATTCAAGCATCAAGTCGAGCAAGTGCTGTTTTTAACAGGTTAAAACTGTGTAGTGTGTGGATGAATTAGGCATACCCAGGACCGCAGAATGAGGGGTGTAGGAGACAATAGGGTAATTGACAGCGCTGGATGCCAGATGCTCAGATTTAGGAGTAACAAGGATTCCAGTAGGGGAAAAAGCGGAAGACTCCTTATCACGGCACAATTTTATGGAATCGTCTATTATAAAGATTTCATGAAAATGCCCTTTTCATATATAAATATAATGACTTGAGTTATCAGGTATTGTAAGTATGGACCTATCCAGACATGGAAACGATACGTGGAGAGACGATATGTGGCAAGGGGATATATGGTGAGACAATACGTGGTGAGGCAATACATGGCGAGGTGATATTTGGGGAGGCGATGCTTGGCAAGGTGGCGGAAGACCATGCGGGGCGGCAGGCGATTCAACGGCAGGCGATATGGCAATGCGGCAGGTGATATGGCCATGCGGCAGGCGATATGGCCATGCGGCAGGCGATACGGCGATGCAGCAGGCGATACGGCGATGCGGCAGGCGATACGGCGATGCGGCAGGCGATACGGCGATGCGGCAGGCGATACGGCGATGCTGCGGCAGGCGATGCTGCGGAAGGTGATGCGGCGGAAGGCAATGCGGCGGCAGGCGATGTGGCGGTAGGCGATGCGGCGGCAGGCGATGCGGCGGCAGGCAATGCGACGGCAGGTGATGCGGCGGCAGGCAATGCGGCGGCAGGCGATGCGGCCACAGGCGATGGGGCGGCAGGCAATGCGGCGGCAGGCAATGCGGCAGCAGGCAATGCAGCAAGGCAATACCGGATGAGGCGAGACCTTTTGAGGCGAGACCTTATGAGGCCAGACCTTATGAGGCGAGACCTGACAATGTGATTCCTGAGGAGGCGATACCTGATGTGATTTACTCTCTAGGGCAGCGAGGCGATGCGAGGAGAGACGCTGCGGGGCGAGGCGATGCGGTGCATGGCAATGGGGCGCGGGGCGATGGGGAGCGGGGCGATGGGGCGCGGGGCGACGGGGCGCGGGGCGACGGGGCGCGGGGCGACGGGGCGCGGGGCGACGGGGCGCGGGGCGACGGGGCGCGGGGCGACGGGGCGCGGGGCGACGGGGCGCGGGGCGACGGGGCGCGGGCGACGGGGCGACGGGGCGAGGGGCGATGGGGAGCGGGGCGATGGGGAGCGGGGCGACGGGGCGCGGGGCGACGGGGCGCGGGGCGACGGGGCGCGGGGCGACGGGGCGCGGGGCGACGGGGCGCGGGGCGACGGGGCGCGGGGCGACGGGGCGCGGGGCGCAGGGAGCGCAGGGAGCGGGGCAATGCGGTGGCAGGCGATGCGGCAGCAGACGATGCGGGGCAAGGCAATGCGGCAAGGCAATGCGGCAAGGCAATGCGGCAAGGCAATGCGGCACGGCAATGCGGCACGGCAATGCGGCAAGGCAATGCGGCAAGGCAATGCAGCAAGGCAATGCGGCAAGGCAATGCGGCAAGGCGACACCTGATGAGGCGACACCTGACAATGCGATTCCTGAGGAGGTGATTCCTGAGGAGGCGATACCTGATGTGATTTACTCTCTAGGGCAGCATCCATGCATCATGGGCATTAAGCATTAAGGTATCATGCCAACAGGCAGCTATGCATGTAGCATGATACACATGCATTGCGATGCTTGGCACGGCGATGCGTGGTGAGGCGAGGCGTGGTGTAAGTCTAGGGAATGTTTCTCTACTTCATTTTGAAAACAACGTAAAAGATAATGGGAGAGAAAGGACTGATGTCAGAAGACCAATTATTCTCAATGTCTATTATGTATGGTCGTAAACCGGTATAATTTGTACAGACCTAGCATATTTTGTTTCACCCACTTAACTACTTAAACTAGGAGATGGTAATGTGAAAGCGTCCTCATGTTGATTTGCTGGGGGGATGGCCCTAGCAGGATAAGTGCATACTCCTCTAAATCTGGAACTCTACTTAGGGTAACACCTACTATATGGGAATAATGTATGATTTTCATAACTATTATTGCATTTTGTATTCGGAATCAAACAGCGTACTAGCTGAAATAGCTGCATTTCATAATGTATTGGGGGCCTGTAGTACACCTATTACAAGGTATATGTACCAGTACATGTATACATATACCGGAGCACATAAACACATGTTAGTATGACAGCATTGAGAAGATATTGTCTATTGATTTCAATTGGGACACATGGTATCTATCCTGGAAGATAAAACTAAAGATAACATACACCGATGTGGAGACATTTTACTCTTTACAGATACATTGAGGCTCTCCACTTCCACTGAACTACTCTGCCTGAAAAACTATTTGAATCTACATGTACACTGTAAAAAGTTGTTGTTCATGAACAGCAAAACGTGCTGTAACTATACAATTCTTTAGTTGTAAAAAATAATACAGCATATTTTGCTGTACATGTACAGTTCTGTTACTGTAGATGCAGGTTCAAATCCCATAACCAGCAAACCAAAGGGAGATAGAGTAGAGAGGTTGGAGGGAGTACCTGACTCTACAGCTCACATATGACCTGATCTTTCCAAAAGCCTATTGATGCAGGCTAAATATAAGTGATTGCTCAGTTGGTAGAGCAGTGGGAGATGTAGTCTGAGGGTCAGTGGTTCGACTCCCGACAGGAATACATTTCTCTTGATGCAATTCTAAATTATAATATATTTTGGTACACTGAAATGTTACTATTGAAAATATGCAGAGGATAAAACCAATGTATCTCTACAATCTGCAGGAAAGATTGTAAAATTTACTTTGAAAAACATAGGCCATCAAGATTACACTCAAACTAATGGTAGTTCAGTACTTATTAGTACCTTACTTCAATAGGGTAATTTTCATATCAACCCTTCAGATATGAACAGTCTAGTTCTAAAATTGTCTTTACCATTCACACATTATTAGGAGGTGTTTCAATGCACCTGACATGCAGGATTTGCTGGTGTAGTGGTAATGGTTTGGGACTACGGATTTGAAGGTGAGAGTTAAAATCTCCAAGATAATGAATATGTGAGCCCTTTTAGAACTCAGGGCTGGTCTACGGTAGATTCTACTGCAGGTCTACAGCAGAATTTACTGGAACCAAAGTTGCCCCCAATACACTACGTACTTCTAACAGTGTATACATGTGAGTTTATTGATGATCAGATATCATGGTACCAGTCAATCCCCTACATGCGTTCACTTGATTGTGGTACTCCCACTTATGCAGCTGGAGATTGAGTGAACCGGGACTTTCTGCACTCGCAAGTGCTTATACAGGCCTAGCACTTATAATATGAATCCCAGTAATTAATGTTTTAGGTTTTTCCTAGTAAGGGAGGGTGGATAGGGAAAGGAGTCCCCAGGTTAGTACCACTAAACATCAGTATACTCAGTATGTAGCCTTCCCACCTGTGCTCACAGGTTTGATGGACTCCTAAAGGGTTGGCATGATGCATTAATACATTATGACAGGCATAGCATGATAACGCCCTATGCAGCCCTTAAAGGCTTAGTGACACAACTAATGGGTGTGTTTATCCAAGCATGTATAACTGGCTGTTGGTGGTGGTGGTGGTGGAGTTCAACTCTAAGAGGGACCTTGCATCCCCATAATCTTCACAATTAACTGTAAATACCCTACTGTATTTACAGGCTATGATTCGGATAAGGGTCAGCCCGTGTTAATGCCGGGAGTATCTATAGTGAGCCAGGGCTGCATTTATGCATCATTTAACTAGGAGTGTGAAATGAGTTAGGAGTGGTTACGCCGGGCAGGGGAGGAGACGGCTGGCTCCCCCGCTAAATAAATGAGACGCTGGCGGAATCCCCTCCGACGCGGAGACGTTCGAAACGGGGGCGTCGGCAAAGTTTGCCGGCAACTGGGACGGAACGTCTCAGGCGTCGGAGAAACGTCATCAAGTTATATAAGGATGGGGGGACGGAGGGTTCCGTCAGTCTGGTTTGACCCTTGAAGCAGAGAGGATCTCCGACAAGACTTAGCTGGTGTGGCCAAGGAGAGCCAGGGCAATAAAGCATCTTCGGTTTAACTGTACTTAATGAGTTCTGTCTCCTTCCTAACTACGGCGGACACTACATTGCTGACATTGGTCTTTGACTCAGGATACAAGAGAAAGCACATCAACAAGCCCACCAGGAAGGAAGATGGCGGAAGAACAGGGGTACAAAGAACTAGAGTAGGGAGTACGGGGAACCAGCCTACAGTTGGTGGACGAGGAGGAATTGTTTCCAATGGCGGGGACGGCCCCAAACGCTTTCAACAGAGGGACCGGACGTCCAAGCCAAGGGACAGGGCGACGATACCGGAGATGGAGGCGAGCGGATGGGACTGGGACAGTCAAAGGGCAAGAACGGGGTGGAGAACCAGGGCGGAGGATAGGCTGGAGAGTGGAGTGCTAACGGTGACGGGGAATCCAATGGAGGACACCCCACGGGTGCCGTTGCCACCAGGATTCAGCTTATGGGAGACCCCGGATGGACAGGGGGCCTGCCGACCTAAACAAGTGGGTCCGCGCCGGGGGCTGTGGCCTGGCGAGAAAATGAGGAATCAAGAAGGGAGAGCGAGACAATCAGTGGGACCGGGAAGTAGGAGGACGTAGGGCAGAGGGGTCAGGAGTCCGGCGGAGAAGAGAGGGGAGCGGCCGACCTGCGGAGACTGGCCGGTGGAGGGACGCAGAGGGGACGCCCGGAGGAGATCAGAGCTCATACTGGCCTTCCCCCACACAGACGGGGAACTCATCCTCGATACAGATGCGAGCGACACGGGGCTGGGAGCGGTGCTGGGGCAGGTCCAGGGGGGGCAAGTAAAGGTGTTGGCGTATGGGAGTAGGACCTTGACCCAACCGGATAGGAACTACTGTGTAACTCGGAGAGAACTGTTGGCAAAAGTCTTCACCGTGAAGAAGTTCAAACATTACTTGATGGGAAGGCCAGTGAAAGTGAGGACGGACCATGCATCTCTCGGGTGGCTGATGGAGTTCAAGGAACCAGAGGGGCAGGTGGCCAGATGGCTGCAGGTGATAGAGACGTACGATCTAAGGATTGAACACAGGCCGGGGAAGAACCAAGGGAACGCCGACGGACTGACACGCAGGCCGTGTCGCCAGTGTGGAATGACAGGGGAGGAGCCAAGGTGGTAACCCGAGCCCTGGCACAGCCCACAGCGAAAGAGCCACCGTCGGAGGGATCCCCGGAGCCTCCGACATGTACGGCGGAGTTTGGAGACACACAATGGGAGCCTGGGGGAAGGGGGCCCGGAGGACTCCAGCGGAAAGGAGGAGGAGGACATACCCATTAATTGGAAGGAGGACCTGGAGTGAGACCCGGTACTGAAGATGGTCAGGGAAAGGTACGGCGACAGCCAAACCCCGCCAGTGAGAGAATTGGACGTCAAGGGGTACGAGGTGAGGGCCTGGGTGGCACAGATGGACAGGTTGAAGATGGTGAATGAGGTGTTGGGATGGTGGTGGTCAGGGCCAGGAGGGAGAAACTACTACCGGTTGGCAGTGTCCGCAGCCCGAAGACAGCAGACTTTCCACCAGGTGCATGGGGGGCCATTAACGGGCCATCTTGGGCAGAACAACCGATCCGGAGGCTGCAGGAGGCATATAACTCCCTCCTTCTGCCAGGATGTGAAGGGATGGTGGGCCCGATGCGAGCCCTGCATACAGTGGAAGTCTGCGAAGCCGCCACACAGGGCAGAGATGAACCCCAGGGAGCTACCTATGCAGAGGGTGGCGATGGACATAATGGGACCGCTGCCCCTCTCAGAGCAAGGGAACAGGCGTATCTTTGTGGTGGCCGACTACTTCATGAAATGGACGGAGGCATACCCCATGCGTAACCAACTGGCCAGTACGGTTGCTCGTGTCTTCGTGGAGGAATTCGTCTGCAGGTTGGGACCGTCGGAGGTGGTCTATACTGACATGGGGAGAAACTTTCCGTCGGAGGTGTTCAGGAAAGTGATGAAGCTGCTGGAGGTTGCAGACCCATATCTGTGCCTTCCGGCCCCAGAGCGATGGGGTGGTGGAAAGGGGGAATCCCACCATAAAAATGCTGCTAGCCACAATAGTGGCCAAAGACCAGAGGAACTGGGATAGGGTGCTACCATTTCTAATGGTGGCATACAGGTCGTCTGCGCATGCCTCCACTTACTTATCACCAAATTTGATGATACTAGGAAGGACTCTCAGACGCCACAGAGGTGAACCGGAGTGGACAACAACCACGAAGGCAGTAGGTGAAGGGGAACCTACCGTCTAGCCCACGGTCTCCGTACCGCCAGGGCCGGTAGGGACATCGGGACAGGTAGCGGGAGGCTTGGGGGAACCCAAGCCGGGGCCATCGGAGGACGTAAGCCCAGAGAAGAGACTCCAACAGACGGAGGAGGAAAACAAATGTCTGAGCAAGCAGCTAGCCACCCTCACCAGGCTGGCAGGGAGAGGGGAGTCCGCAGCGGAGATGGCAGCCCCTTAACCCACTCTCACTGGGACAGGGTTTCGCAGAGGAACTCCAGAAAAGACAGGGGGAGGGGTTAGTGTTGCACAAAGGATTAGACTATGAAATGGACTATGACACCTTGAGGGGGGGTCCGGTGAAGTTGCCTCCCCACGTGCAAGACGAAACGGAGGATCAACTGAGCACTCCAGTTACAACAAGGACGCTGGCATGGGAGTTGGATGAGGGGGAAAATGAGACGAAGGGGGATGAGGAAGAACAAATGGCGCAGGAGGAGAAGGCGGAGCCGGCCAAGAAACAAGAAGCAGGGCCGGAGGAAAAAGACACAGAGCGATGACAGTGGCACAACCGACTCCAGCAGCACCTCTAGTGGCTCCTCGTTCTCCTCATCCTCATACTCGTCATCTTCCTCCAAAGAGGAGGAGGGACTTCTAGCCAGACAGAAAAGAGAGTTAAAAGAAGCCTACAAGGCCAACAAGGCAGCATCAAAACAGCAGGCGGAGGCAGCAAAGGAGCCAAAAGGGAAGGGGAGGGGGAAGAGTTCAGAATGAAAGAGACAGTTGCTGGAGCAGAGAAAGGCGGCGGACTTGTTCAATGCTCGAGCAGCGGAGGAAGCGCGGAGGAGAGAGAAGGAGGCAAGGGAGAAGGAGGCACGAGACAAGGAAGAGGAGGACCGAAAAAAGAGACGCCAGTGGAGGGTAAGGAGGAGTAGGTGAAAGACAGCGCCAACACCTCTCTTAACAACTCTGCCACCTCCAAGACCTCCGCCCGGTCTTACTCCACCGCCGCGCATAACACCTCGGTTGGCTCGTCCGCCGCCCTTTACCCCACCAGTCTGGGACAGTTAGCCGACACATCAGCAAACACTAGTGCATCTCTAAGCACGGGGACAGGGTCACTGGGGAACAAAGGAGGGACGAAGGGGGGAAATAGGAAAGGAGTACAGACAATAATTGTGGGGGAAGACAGGTAATCATCAACTCTTCCCGGGGGGAGTATCTAATGAGGGTGGCACACAGTGACGGTGCTAAAGCAGGGAGAGGGGCGACAGGTGGAGGTGGGTGGGCTGAGTACCATGGCGCCAACCCAGAGGGGCACGGACTCCGCCCTGGCCTAACCGGAGAAGGGAAGGACGGCTGCGGTACGCATGCCCTGGGACGAGGGATATGGGGGGCAGAGAAGTTTGGCAGAACTGGCAGCGGCAATTCAAGCAGGGCCCCTGGAGGATGAGGAGCTGGAGGTCGTGAGCGGGGGCCAGGTATCGACGGCCTTAGTCAAATTACCATCCGGAGAGGTGGTGCAGACCCCCTCCGCCGCCCCGGCCTGTGTTGTATATAAGTTAGGAGTTGTTACGCCGGGCAGGGGAGGAGACGGGTGGCTCCGCCGCTAGATAGCTGTGACATCGGTGGAATCCCCTCTGATGCGGGGAAGTTCGAAACTGGGGCGTCTCCGGTGTCGGAGAAACAGGACGGAGTCTGGTTTGACGCTGGAAGCAGAGAGGATCTCCGACAAGACTTAGCTGGTGTGGCCAAGGAGAGCCAGGCAATAAAATTCTCCAGTTCAACTGCGCAAAAAGTTCTGTCTCCTTCCTAATTGCAATAGTCTTTAGGTATGCTTAAAAAATGCTCGACCTATCTAGAACTAAATGGTTTTTTTCCTGGCTGTTATTTGTTAAATATTGAAAGGCATATAAACATGTATATGCTTTCTAAACTAAAGTCAAATTAGGCCTACTTCAGGTTTATCAAAAAATGATTATCTTTGCAATGAATGTAAAGGCCCTGTATGAAGATAAAGGAATAACACAGTGCATCATATTCATTTCTTTGAAATGAAAATATGCTTGGAGGTTCATCAAAGAAACATATTTTATAGTATAGGCCTACCTTCTCTCCTCCTCCTCACCCTGCCCCTACCTTGCGAATTGAGCATTGAGTTGGGGGGGAGTAACTGCACACACACACATAAAATTACCTCTCCATAGCAATCTGTTCAGCCGCATATTACTAGTAAGCTTACAATCGTAGTACTAGTTGATTGAGAGTTAAACTGATAAATCACATAAATGTATACCTATCACAAATTTCATGGTTCATGATGGATGCTGCATTTTGTCAAAGATGTGTGAGAGTTAATTTGGGGTCGATTTTTATTTTTCATTTAAAGTATGAATAAGTGTTCAGGGGAAGGGAGCGGAGAGGAAGGGAGGGGAGGGGAGGGTAGCCGAGGGTAGCGGAGGGGAGGGGTGGGAGTAGTATATAATGTATCGGAACGGGACTATGCTTAAGTACTGTTTATTACTCAATCGATATGCAGCCAATCAGAGGCCTCCATTTGGTCACGTGACCGGAAGTGACCTACTTAGGGGATTAGTGGTGACGTCACGTGACCTAGTTAGCCAATCAGAGGCCGCCATTTGGTCACGTGACCGGAAGTGACGTCATATGACCTACTTATGGACCGGAAGTGACGTCATATGACCTACTTAGGGGACCGGAAGTGACGTCATATGACCTAATTTAGGATCACGTGACCGGAAGTGACCTGATGAGTCACGTGACCGGAAGTGACGTCACATGACCTAATGGACAACCGGAAGTGACGTCATGTGACCTCATTGAGGATCACGTGACCGGAAGTGACCTGATTGATCACGTGACCGGAAGAAGTGACGTCACGCGACTTAATGAAGAGATGAGCGTCTTTAAGGGGTCACGCGCTTTAAAATGTGATATATATTTTTTTTGGAGGAGGCAAGTCTCTTATTTTTTTTGTAAACCAATAAAAAACACAACAATATAAGTTTGTTTTTTCAGCGACTGGAAGTGACTTATTGAACTAGGTAGAAGTGTTCTTTAGAGTGTATAAGGGGGGAGATGAGGGGAGGGGGGAGGGGGGGAGGGGAGGGAGGGAGGGGGGGAGGGGAGGGGGGGAGGGGGGGAGGGGGGCCCTTTAAGATGCATGGGGAGGGGGGCACTTTTAGGATGCATGGGGTGGGTGGGGGGGGGGAGGGGAGGGGAGGGGAAGGGGGAGGGGGGCACTCTAGGGGGGTGGGGGGGGCACTCTTAGGGGAGTTTGTCTCTTTTAAGAAAAAAAGAAAGAAAAGAATTTAATCAAGAGACACACTTCTTCCTCTCGAGAGGAAGAAGTGTGTCTCTTAATTTTTTTGTTTAGGAAGTGATGGTCTTTAGGATCACGTGACCGGAAGTGACCTGATGAGTCACGTGACTAGAAGTGAAGACGTCACATGCCCTAATGAGGAGATCAGCAGCGACCGGAGGAAGTGACACTTTAAGAGGACACGCGACTTAATTGTTATAATATATTTTTTTTTACTTACTAATAAAGAAGACGTATGAAAATAAAACACAACAATTCACATGTCCGTTGTTCTCATTGTTTCTTGCTTGATAAAGTCAAGTAATATCGTGATGCCGAGGTCAAACTTTCCCATGTCCTCAGTCAACACTCGAAGGAGTTCAAAAGGTGTACTGCCGGCACCGTCAGCTTCAGCTTGCCACATTTTCAACACTTGGAAGGCCCACCCAGCGGGACTTCCTCCGCATTCGCATTCTTCAGCGATCTTATCTAACCTCTCAGGCGACATTTTTAAATGACCCCCCACCTCTTTCCACCTGCTACCTAGGCCAATTGCTTATGCATCGGGTGCGAGTCGGGGTTCTCGAAATCCAACCCCTGCCTGTGGAGAAGGGTCATCCACTGAGCCAACAGTTCCACTCGTCTAATGCGGGTGAAGACGCGGCCGAGCTCTCCCCATCTATGACGATGCTGGGTTTCACCCCACCAAACTCGGAACATCGCCGTACACAGCTCCTCCGGTGTCTTGACACTGCGCTCTACTAGAGCATCCATATGGGCGGCGGTAACTTTTAAGCTACTGCCCAACACTCTCCAAGATCCGCTCAACTCTTTACCTAGTTGACGAAGCATCTGGAAGCGACTGGAAGTGACTTATTGAACTAGGTAGAAGTGTTCTTTAGAGTGTATAAGGGGGGAGGGGAGGGGAGGGGGGGAGGGGGGAGGGGGGCCCTTTAAGATGCATGGGGAGGGGGCACTTTTAGGATGCATGGGGTGGGTGGGGGGGAGGGGAGGGGAGAGGAGGGGTGAGGGGGGCACTCTAGGGGGGTGGGGGGGGCACTCTAAGGGGAGTTTGTCTCTTTTAAGAAAAAAAGAAAGAAAAGAATTTAATCAAGAGACACACTTCTTCCTCTCGAGAGGAAGAAGTGTGTCTCTTAATTTTTTTGTTTAGGAAGTGATGGTCTTTAGGATCACGTGACCGGAAGTGACCTGATGAGTCACGTGACTAGAAGTGACGACGTCACATGAGTGACACTTTAAGAGGACACGCGACTTACTAATAAAAGAAGACGTATGAAAATAAAAACACAACAATAATTTTATTTCATTTTTTTATTTCTTTTTTTTCAATCTTGATAAACACTCAATTTTTGAAAAGATGCGCTCAATCAATCAATAACACACTTTTTTTTTTTTTCATATCTCTAAAGGACTCATTGTCACACCGTCAGAATGCACGCGATGCTTATAATACAAGTAGCGCACGCCATCTTTCTCTATTGTGTAAGTGACCATTTTGTTTCGTACCACTTTGAAATTTCTATTTACCGCAAGGAGAGTTTTTCGTTGGCGAAGAACATCCAAGAAGTCGTCTGGTTCTTTAGGGTTTTGTTTCTTCTGTACACCTTTTGCACTCCATTTTTTGGATTTTCCTTCACCGGTGCCGCTGACTCAATCGTAGCAAATGTAAGTCTTAGGGTTGAGACTTAGGATCCCATCACCTTCCCACTCCGCTTTCATAAGCCCCGAAGTTCTCAGATCGTGAAGGTAACGTCTCTCACAACATCCGCCGGGCGGCGGACACCATTCTCGCACTCTTTCTGTTTTTGTCTTCACGAAAAGCTCTAAGTGATCGTCGCACACTGCTGTCGGAATCCACTTTCGTTTCTCTCTGAAGTACGTCTCTCTCAGGTGAGGTTTGACTAGGTCATCCAACGTGTCTGAGAGCCATGTAAAGACTGTCCGTGTCCATTTGACAAAGAGTATAATCGCGCCGATCGACGAATCTATCCAAGAAGTCGTATGTGAACTCTAACATTTTCAACTTCGCGTACTGGTATACCATGAACCCTATTTGAATAGGGAGGTTGTTCTTGACTGTTTTCGGTTGTAGTTCGACTTCAAACAGATCAGAACTCAACTCGGACGCCTTTTTGAAGCGCCACGAATTGGCCAATAGTTCGAACTTCCGACTGTCAGTGTATCTCACCACCGTGTGTTTTTCTTTGTTGCAGATTGTTTTACCGTACTTGGCGTTTCCCATTAACTTGTAACAGTCTGACAGAATTTTCTCGTTCTCGTTCACGTCGCCACGTCTTCGCGCCGCCGTTACTTCGTCCGTGAAACCGGCAAAGGAGCGTTTAGGTAGGTATTCTACGACCAGCTGTACTTTGGTGACTATCAAACCGTGCTCTAAATACCACTTGAGAAGGGGCGTTCCCAAGAGAATATTTTTTCCGTGGTAACTCCCTATCAGACATCTCTGAGGCGTGTTCAACAGCTTTTCTTCCTGCGCAAAGTCTGACATGTGAGGTCCTATGTCTGATTTTGAAACGGACACGTTCTTGAAAACGGGGGTCATTTCTTCGAAGTAGTCTCGTAGGTGAGGCGGCGTAGTGATGTCCACTTGAACTAAACTGAACATTTTTCCGTCTTTGACAGCGGAAAGGATGTCGCTCCAGCTCATAGCGTTTCGAGACACTTTCAAAGCGTTTACCTTATAGGGTCTGGGTATTTGGTCTCATCTACCCCTCTTATGATTAGGTTAGGCCTTTTTTTCTCAATAAGATCCTTTTCCCTTTCATTTTGGAGTTTTTTAATGACCAGCCCCTGTCGTTTGCTTTTAAGCCTGAGGGTATCCACTTCGTCAGCCAATTTTACAATTTTTTTCTGTTGAACCCTAATTTTTTGGGTGTTGGCATCAATTTTTTTCCCTTGGTTTTCAACCAGCGTTAGGAGGTGGGCTAATTGCTGTTGGTTGGTGTTTGTAACCCCCGCAATTTTATTGGTGGTACCAATTAGCACATTTAGCTTACCTGTCACAGCGTTCATTTTGACAAGAAATTCCTCCTGTAAGTCTGCTACAGCTAACCTTTTTGGCTTAGGCTTGTTGTCATCCTCTAGTTCCATTGTAGGGACATCTTTGATAGGAGACATGATGCTTTGACCTAGGGCGGTAATTTTCCCGAATAGTGTCATGTTGGAAGCAGCCTCGTCACCCTCCAGTGGTGTTGGGTCCATGTTCCCCTTCTCCGATGCACCGGCTAGGTCAGTATCTCGTATTTCCTCGATTTCCTCGATTTCCGGCATGGTACACTCCTTCTGATACTCTCCCTCACAGCTACACACCTTTATAGCAAAGCTGTGAAAATTTGGTAATCCTGAGTGTGGAATCTCCCGTGTTATTCTACGTAATGTCGGAGCAAAATCCCCAGTGGGTGTTTACTCAACGACGGCCATCTTGCAAAATTTATCTCAGAAGCCGCTTCTTCAGTTGAACTAACGGGTGTCTGGTGTGAGCTGCAGCGAAGCCGCCTGGAGAAGGGGTGAATGTCGCCTCCTCCAGCAGGATAGCTTCACCTATCGCAGCATCTAACTTCGCTAACGTCGGTCGGTAAAGTTCTAGCACAGCTTCCCCGATGACTTTGGCGTTCTCGTTTATGTGATTTAAAACTCAGTCCAACAAGGGGTCAGAATCAACGTCGGATTCTCTGACGAAGCAGACTGGCCCCTCCCACCCCGTAAAGTTGGATGCGACGCTAGCCGACAAAGGGACGTGATCCCACAGCAGGGACACGTGTTTGGTCGACGGTTCTCTGCACGGTCTGAAGAAAGCCTCGAAATCGAAGGTGATCTTGTAAGGGTAGATTCCGGAATGTCCGACGGGAGGAAAAATGGAGAAGTCTGCTAGTGCTCCGAAAATCGTTCTCGAATTTTGGTAGATGCCACCTACGTAGCGCAACTTGACTTGTCGGCAAGAGGAAAGCTGGTTCCTGTGTCTCTTCAGCAAGAACTCGGTGGTGAACGCCGCCTTACACTTGCAACATTCGTATATCCTTAGCACTGCCATAGCGGGCCAATGTGTATAGTAAAAAGGGCCTCCTGAAAGCCAGGATTTTGCGTTTGCATTGGAAACAATACGCTATGGCAGTGCCCCTCAAGAAAGCACTTGCAGTCCTAAGGATATATATGCCAGCGTACGCGTTGAAGTCCGTGACCAGAGAGACGTGCAAACCGCCTTTCGCCGTCAGGTGTAGGTTGACTTTACCTCGGGCGGCCAGAGTTCTGGAAGGCGGTCTGATCAGAGTAACGCGTCTTCTCAACTTCCGCCCCGGCACCTGACACGACGCGGTGTAAACCGCTATTTGTATGTCTAACAAGTTCTCTAACTCGGGTTAGTCGCGGATGTTCAAACCCGGAAAGGTTTCAGGTGTGGCAGCGGGACAGAACTGACGTAACAAATCTGAAGCGCGCTTGCTGGTGTTGTATAAGTGAAAGGAAATGCAGCGGAAGACGCAGAGGCTGTCCTTGTTGGGAAAATCTAACACACCGCTTCTCTTTCCAACTCGACCGGCCTGAGTGATCCTACCGCCTATGGGAAATTCCCCCGGTCCCATGTAAACGCAAATGTTCAAATTGGTAGGAAAAAGAACGTGCCACTTGGTGTCAGCGTCGCAAAGTTTCAGTACTTCCTCGCAAGCGACGGTGTTTTCCATCTTTGAGAGGGGCTCTTCCAAAGTTTCTGAATTAGTTATAGTAGGGAGCGGTTGTATAAGAGTTGCGTTGTTCTGGGAGGCGTGAAAGTAGCGCAGTTTGCTCTTGTCTTCTCTGTGTTGTAAGAGTAAGCCTACCGAGAAACCCACTTTGTATCTGAATCTTTGGGTGAAGTGAATGCGACGCATAGTATCTACAGCGTCACTCAACTCGCCGGTTGGTAGTCTGAAGTTTGTTACACTCACGCGAGTCCCGTGCATCCTGACACCCATTTGTATTGCAGGCCAATTCGCCGTGAACGTTTCCTCACCGTTCGGTACAGCACATATGCGCGGAGGGATAGTCACCCCGTCCAGAGATTCGCGTCGACAGGTGATCTTTCGGCAATCGTCTTCGCCGCATAGAGGCAAAACTTAGGTATTACTCTACATTTTTCTATGTGTCTCTCGTGATTGTACGGTCTTTTAAAAATTTCGAAACACTTTTCGCAGACGTACTGCGTCATGTTTTTTTGTTTTTTTGTTTTTTCACTTAGTTACCAATTAAAAAGAGTTTTTTCCCAACTACTTAGCCGTCTATCTATCTATCTATCTATCTATCAATCTATCTATCTGTCTATCTATCTATCTATCTATCTGTCTGTCTGTGTATCCGTCTGTCTGTCTCATACAGCGTACGTCAAACACTGTGTGTGTGCGCGCGTGAGCGTTGATCGTCTCTCATTCCAAATCTATACCGAGAAATTTGAGAATAATCTCTGTTTTGTCATCCAACTCTTTGAGCGCTCTGGCGGACAGCGTCACCCCCTGCTGTGTGGGTTTTTTGTCAGGACCTTCGTACTTGCGCATGTGGATGAGGTTCTTACTGCTGTAGTAGCTCACAGCTGCTTACACTTCGCCCTCCTCATCCAGCACTGTGAACCAGGGGGTGTGATTAGGTCTTCCTTGCGCGGACGCTGTGTCGCGTATGCGCACCACTGCGCGGATCTCGGCGATGCGCGCTATAAGCTCGCGCAGCGGGTCGGCGGTGAAGTGCACTCGCTTGCTTCTGGTCAGAGACGCCTCTTTCACCTGGCCGTCTTTTGTGTAGCGCGGCCTCCTAGACAGTCTAGCCTCATCCTCCCAGATCTCCAGCGTCAAAGTCCCATCTAAGCAGAACTCTAACCCGAGAGGACGGGGGGTTTTCTCTGCTTCTTCTCGTCCATCTTCTTCTTTTTCTTGTATTTTTCTCTTCTTAGTAGGCCTTGTTGTTCTGGAACCCGCCTTAGAACGTTTCAGACCCGCAAGAAGAGTAACACCATCAGCGTGAGCTGAATCAGCAGCAGAACCAATAACAGGAGCTGAGTGTAGCGGTAGAAGATGAAGCGCCGCCGCCCTCGTAAGGTGGCGGTGAGGGCAGTCGCCACGGACCGGACGCGCTAACAGTGGAAGTGAGGTCGAAAGGTCGAAGAGGGGAGCCGAAAAACGTACCGTCCACCCGTAGCCCTTTGGGTTCGTCGTACGCCTCGTCGTCAGCGTCGTTCTCTGTCTCACCCTGTTGCTGCTCCTCCTCCTCCTCTTCTTCTTGGTTTAGGGGCTGAGTGTCCGAATAGCTGTAAGTCTCAGCGCGAGCGGCGTCGATGGCGTCGGTTGATGTAGTGGTGGAGAGGGGCTGTGCAACGTGCGGCGGTTCATCAAAATCAGCAGTAGTGGGGAGGTAAAAACCCGGTTGCCAGTACTGCGCTGTGCCAGGAGAGTTGTCGTCAGTAGTAGTAGCGGTAGCAGCAGGTGCAGCAGCAGCAGCAGCAGCAGCAGGCGCAACAGTAGCAGGCGCAGCAGCCTCAGCAGGCGCAGCAGCCTCAGCAGGCGCAGCAGTAGCAGGCGCAGCAGTAGCAGACGCAGCAGCAGCAGCAGCACGAAGAGCACCAGCAGCACGAGGATCACCAGCACCAGCAGCAGCAGCACGAGGAGCAGCAGCAGCAGCAGCAGGCGGGGCAGCAGTAGCAGCGGCAGCGCGCTTAGCAGCAACAACCGTGGCGAGTGTAACAACGTCGCTACCACGACGACTACTACCAGTAGTACTGCTACTACTACCACTACTACTACTACTACTACTACTACTACCGCTACTACTACTACCACTACTACTACTGCTGCGAGCGCTCGCTACAGCGGGAGGGTGATAAGACCAAGCGGTTGCGGCGGTAGTCTCATCTTCAGTAGCAAGAGGAGGCGCTGACGCTAAACGAGCGCTGTTCCGCGTACTCTTCTTGTTCTTGAACTTGCTTAGATCCTTGGACGGCACTAGGTGTTGTCTTTTGCTCATGGTGGTGACTGTAGAGAGCGGCAAAAGACTGAGTGAGTGAATGGGTGTTTCCAGACCCCTTGTATACGCCTTCTCGCTTCTAGAGCTAAGCTACTTACTGCCCTGTTCAGCTGCTGCCGGCTGACCGGCCGCCATTCACAAAGAGAAACAAAAGACATAATGCATAACGTTTTCAGCTGGATCCCTACACCCCTTTTGAGAGATCGACTGACATGAGCTAAGCTACTTACTGCCCTGTTCAGCAATTCAACGCGCATTAGCTGTATAAAGGATTAAGCGGTTGCTGCCGCCGGCTGACCGGCGGCCATTCACAAAGAGAAACAAAAGACATAATGCGTGACGTTTTCAGCTGGATCCCTTTCCCCCCCCCCTTTTGAGAGATCGACTGACATGAGCGGGCAGTGTACCGACTGTGCTAATTCAACGCGCATTAGCTGTATAAAGGATTAACGGTCATGAGCTTAGAGTGTGTATACAAAAAAACTACAGGAGGCGTGTGGCGTGAAGCAGGACCCCCTAAGACAAGTGTGTCTGTCTGTGAGTAGAGTCGTGTGCATGTGGTGAGCGACTTAAGTGTAAAACAAAAAAAATCACCGCCTCCTGCCGTGGTGAGAAGACCGGGCCGGCGGCGGCCGGCTAGTTCAATAGGGGTGACAGCTGACTAAGGCTGTGCATGAAAATCCGATTTTCACCTGACCTCTGACGTTTGTTACAATGAATGTCAGAGGGAGAGAGAGTCGTCCTCAGGTAGGGGGTAGGAGGTAAGGCTATGGATAAGGAAAAAACTCCATTTTCAGCTGGCCTCCACCGATGGCGATGACATACTCCTCATCATCTAAGCTCTTAAGAAGCTCTTAAGGAGCGGAGCGGCTGAAAAGCGTCATGCGGACAGGTCGCTAGACAGCTGGGGTGCTGTTGGAAATAGGATTAAACTCCCTCTGTATAAAAGCTCTGATTTCTGTTGGAAAAAAAAACAAATCGCCTCTGACCACAGTAACGTCTACTACCACCACCACCACCACCACCGCCGCCGCCGCCGCCACCAAGACGAGACGAGATGGCTCAAGCTATTCCATTTTCAATCTCGCCTTCACCCCCTTGTCCACCTGAAAAATTGATGCGGCTTCACGACGTGAGACGCGCGGTGCAGGCCGATGGGGAGAATAGAGAGGTAGGACAGCAGCGCTTAGCATATAGCGACGCCTTGCTTCGTCAACTAGGTAAAGAGTTGAGCGGATCTTGGAGAGTGTTGGGCAGTAGCTTAAAAGTTACCGCCGCCCGTATGGATGCTCTAGTAGAGCGCAGCGTCAAGACACCGGAGGAGCTGTGTACGGCGATGTTCCGAGTTTGGTGGGGTGAAACCCAGCATCGTCATAGATGGGGAGAGCTCGGCCGTGTCTTCACCCGCATTAGACGAGTGGAACTGTTGGCTCAGTGGATGACCCTTCTCCACAGGCAGGGGTTGGATTTCGAGAACCCCGACTCGCACCCGATGCATAAGCACTTGGGCGCCCTCGGCAGAGGCCTAGGTAGCAGGTGGAAAGAGGTGGGGGGTCATTTAAAAATGTCGCCTGAGAGGTTAGATAAGATTGCTGAAGAATGCGAATGCGGAGGAAGTCCCGCTGGGTGGGCCTTCCAAGTGTTGAAAATGTGGCAAGCTGAAGCTGACGGTGCTGGCAGTATACCTTTTGAACTCCTTCGAGTGTTGACTGAGGACATGGGAAAGTTTGACCTCGGCATCACGATATTACTTGACTTTATCAAGCAAGAAACAACGAGAACAACGGACATGTGAATTGTTGTGTTTTATTTTCATACGTCTTCTTTATTAGTAAGTAAAAAAAAAAAATTATAACAATTAAGTCACGTGTCCTCTTAAAGTGTCACTTCCTCCGGTCGCTGCTGATCTCCTCATTAGGGCATGTGACGTCGTCACTTCTAGTCACGTGACTCATCAGGTCACTTCCGGTCACGTGATCCTAAAGACCATCACTTCCTAAACAAAAAAATTAAAAGACACACTTCTTCCTCTCGAGAGGAAGAAGTGTGTCTCTTGATTAAATTCTTTTCTTTCTTTTTTTCTTAAAAGAGACAAACTCCCCTAAGAGTGCCCCCCCACCCCCCTAGAGTGGCCAATCCCCTCCCCTCCCCCCCCACCCACCCCATGCATCCTAAAAGTGCCCCCCTCCCCATGCATCTTAAAGGGCCCCCCTCCCCCCCTCCCCCCCTCCCCTCCCCTCCCCCCTTATACACTCTAAAGAACACTTCTACCTAGTTCAATAAGTCACTTCCAGTCGCTAATAAAAAATAAAATGAAAAAACAAACTTATATTGTTGTGTTTTTTATTGGTTTACAAAAACAATAAGAGACTCGCCTCCTCCAAAAAAAATATATATCACATTTTAAAGCGCGTGACCCCTTAAAGACGCTCATCTCTTCATTAAGTCGCGTGACGTCACTTCTTCCGGTCACGTGATCAATCAGGTCACTTCCGGTCACGTGATCCTCAATGAGGTCACATGACGTCACTTCCGGTTGTCCATTAGGTCATGTGACGTCACTTCCGGTCACGTGACTCATCAGGTCACTTCCGGTCACGTGATCCTAAATTAGGTCATATGACGTCACTTCCGGTCCCCTAAGTAGGTCATATGATGTCACTTCCGGTCCATAAGTAGGTCATATGACGTCACTTCCGGTCACGTGACCAAATGGCGGTCTCTGATTGGCTAACTAGGTCACGTGACGTCACCACTAATCCCCTAAGTAGGTCACTTCCGGTCACGTGACCAAATGGAGGCCTCTGATTGGCTGCATATCGATTGAGTAATAAACAGTACTTAAGCATAGTCCCGTTCCGATACATTATATACTACTGGTGGGGTTGGAGGGGGAGGGGAGGGGACTGGTCCTGTACCTCTTACATATATATATATACATATATATATATACATACGCATATACATATATACATATAGACATAAATATATACATATATATATACATATATGTATAAACACATATACAAATTCATTTACATATACTGTAAACCTATAAATTTCTGCGCATGTATATATTTTCCTGAATTGACTACAAAGTGCATGTTCATAATCATGTAAATCCACAGATTTTGGAGTAAAGTAGTTTTATGACTATACTTGATAAATATTTGCTCTTTGCTTATTTTTGCAATTTTCAAATCTGCTAAAATCGTGAAAATATCTATAGCAGGAAATAAAGTATGTTTACAGTATATAATAGAGTAGGAAGGTAGGTCTCACCGTGACAGGTAATTGTAAATGCTACCATAAGTGTGCAATGTCTCTGTCAAGAAGGACAGTTAGATATAATGTATGGCTTTTACACTCAAAGTTCAGCCAACAATCAGAGGTAATTGACATAAGTATAAAATTAGTATTTAGGATGTCACTTGGATAACGTTAAATGGCAGTGTTAAGTCCAAACGCATGGTACAATGTTCAGTCTGTAATGTTAATGAATGTTTATGGTGCAAAGTGTGTAAATAAAATTTCGACCCAGAGGGTGTAGAGGGTGGGGGGGGGGGGGCGGCTAAAAGAATTTCCCCCCTATTCGGTAAAAATCCTGTGGACTACTGTATTGCTAAGATGGGGGGGCCTTAAAAAATTTCATCCTGGGGGGTCCAGAAATGTTTCAACATCACTCAAGGGTTGGGGCAGAACAGCCTTGTGTTCTTCAAAAATAATGACTACCGTTAAAGCTAACCTATAAGATACATTCTATTTGGCGTTTTCATTTTCTATAAGGAATTTTTTTTTTCAGAAATTGGGGGTTCAGCTTATAGATGGGGAATCAATACATTAGAAAAATGAGAAAATTATATTTCAATGTATTTTTGTATTTTTGAATAGGACAATATTCTTTCTCAAGTTTGGGGTTTGGCTAAAGGTGGGTCATTCTATAGGTAGGGTTTATGGTACTTCCTTACAAAGAAAACAAACCAAGGCTCTAGCCTAGAGAGCGGTATTATTTTGGTATTCTTTTGGGAATCTTTGAAAATGATAGATTGATTTAGCTGGTGTGTCACTCCTAGAGCAGCATCGAGTGACTCGAGGCATATTAAAGGATGTACTGCATTACTGTACTATGTTGTCTATAGAGGGTTAGGTCCTCATTCACTCTGCCCTTGTCAGGTGTCTGCATGCATCCCAAGCACTCCCATCAGTAGGTGATCAAGTACAGCCTGTTGCTTTACCTTTTGGCAGACCTAGTTCTATACATAGAGCAGGTGGGGTTTAACATAATAGATAAATGGTACGCAACCATTAGGCCCCTGTCAATCAGGCCCTTGGTAATCAGGCCCCTGTCCATAAGGCCCTTAACCATTAGGCCCGGAAAAACATTAGGCCCAGGTGGACGCTAGGCCCTTTTACTTCATATATACGTCATATTTACATCATATTACGTCATATTACGTCATATTTACAACATATTTCATTCACAAAAGTGTACATCATTGTACGTCATTGTACATCATAGTACATAATTTTTGCGTCATTGTACATCAAATTTACTTCATTTATGTCACTAGGGGGCAATTGTTAAGGGTGAGGGTGAGGGTGAGGGTGAGGGGTTAAGCTTTAGGGTTAGGAAGGGTACAGCATAGCTGTAGTTATGTTGAATATTGCTAGGATGATGATAATTATATATATATATATATATATATATATATATATATATATATATATATATACTTATAATTAAGAATCCATTAGGTACCAATAAAATCCATTAGGTACCAATAGAATCCTATAGGTACTAATACAATCCAATAGGTACCAATAGACCCATGTAGGTACTATTGAATCCAATTGGTACCATTAGCATCCAGTTGTTACCAACAGAATCCTATAGGTATCTATATGATCCTATAGGTACTAATATAATCCATTAGGTACCAATAGAATCCATAAGGTACAAATAGAATCCATTACGTACCAATAGAATCCATTACGTACCAATAGAATCCTATAGGTATCAATATCATCTTATAGGCACTAATAGAATCCATTAGGGACCAAAAGAATCCCATTGATACCAATAGAATCCATTTGCTACCAATATAATCATATATATACTAATATAATGCATTAAGTACTAATAGAATCCAATAAGTATTAATAGAATCATTTAGGTACCATTGAATCCAATTGGTACCAATAGCATCTAGTAGTTACCAACAGAATCCAAGTATCAGCATAATCCTATACGTATTGATAGAATCCATTAGGTACCAATAGAATCCCATTAATACAAATAGAATCCATTAGGTACCAATATAATCATATAGGTACCAATAGAATCCATTAGGCCACGCATTTGGGTATTCCTTAGGGACAAATGGAGAAGGGGATAAAGGGACAACAGGATAAAGGAAAAACATGACGAAGGGAGAAGGGGATAAACGGAGAAGGGGATAATCTGAGAAGGGGATAAACGGAGAAGGGGATGAAAGGAGAAGGGGATGAATGGAGAAGGGGATGAACTGAGAAGGGGATGAATGGAGAACGTGATAACCAGCAAACAGGATAACGGAAGGGGATAAATGGAGAACGGGATAAACGGCGAACAGGATGATGTACAGATGGTGCACACTTTTGAGAGAGTGTAATGGGGAGAATATGATGTACACATGAAGTACACATGGTATACACTTTTCAGGGAGTGTCAAATGGGCATTATGATGTTCATATGACATACACATGATGTACAGTATTGAGGAAGTGTAATGGGGAGAATATGATGTACATATGATGTATATATGACGTACACATCATGCACACTGTTGAGGGAGTGTCTCATGGGCAATATGCTGTACATATGACGTACACATGATGTACACTGTTGAGGGAGTGTCTCATGGGCAATATGATGTACAGATGATGTACACATGATGTACACATGGCGTACACTGTTGAGGGAGTGTCTAATGGGCAATATGATGTACAGATGATGTACACGGGATGTACAGATGTTGTACACATGATGTACACATGATGTACAGGCGACATAAAATATGAGGTACATATGACGTACATATGATGTAGACATGATGTACACATGATGTACAGGCAGTAAAATATTACGTACGTATGACGTACAATGACGTACAAATGACGTCCACATTATGTACAGATGATGTACAGATGATGTACAGATGATGTACAGATGATGTACAGATGATGTACAGATGATGTATATATGATGTACATATGAAGTACATATGACGTACACATGATGTACAAATAGAGGGGAGTCCCAAAAATAAAGTAAAATATGATGTACACATGACGTACACATAATGTACATATGAGGTACACATGATGTACACATGACATACACATGATACATATGACGTACACATGATGTACATATGATGTATGTATGATGTACCATTACGTATTATGATGTACCATGACGTACATGATGTACCATGACGTACACGCATGTGGATCAAATATGATGTATAATATGATGTATTATGATGTAAATATGACGTATATATGACGTAAATGGGCCTAATGTCCCCCTAGGGCCCTATATCCTCCTGGGCCTAATTACATAGGGCCTAAGGGTCAAGGGCCTAATCCCCAGGAGCCTGATTCACAGGGGCCTCATATCCGTGAATCTAGATAAATGATCCCTGGTGAGTCTATACTCAACATGGCTGAAATCATGCATCATGCTGACCCTGTGGGGCTGCTCCCTTCCGTTTAAAACACTGGTCACGGAAGAGTGGGTGATGCAAAAAAGGTAGTGATAATTCCTAATACTCCTCTGCACAACTGGACACCTACACACCATATTTCAATTAAATTACTCACTCCTAGTTATTGCTGTTACATTGTTCTGAAACACTCAAAAGTAGATACAGCATAGGAATGCACTAGCAGTAGGCACGACAACAACTTCGTAGAAAATCGTTGGATTTCATCATTGAAATCAAGTGAAATGTGGGATATAGGTTAACTAAGGGAAGGTAGCCAGGCCGGTAGGCTCTGAATGAATAAGATTGGGGAGGGGTGTACAAATAGGAACTTGCCCTCCTCTCCACACCCTCCCTCTAACAATGTACCACACCTATTTTATGTTTAATATACCATATCTGCAGACAGGTGAATCAAACCTCATGACTGATATGATAAAGTACTCACATATTCAGATGTGTTGTCCATTCGCTGTCTGCAGCTCAAGGGTATTGTGTATACTATACCTCTGCTTGCATATCCAAGGGCACTGAATCTTAACATGCTACCGCACAAATAGTTAGTTAATGGGCTATCCTCTGTGGTAGCATGATTCATAAATACAAGCCTACCCAGTCTACACAATATTAATGTTATCTGGATTCCAAACACAATTTCGGCACATATTTCTTCATATTTTACACAATGTGATAACCAGGTATAATGATTTTACTTCATTATTACATACATAGGTGTTTAGCGCATGCCTTGGTGCCCACTTAAATGCATTATGCCTTCCTTTACGGGTTAACCAGGGGCACACAAGTGGGCATGGTAATTTGCTGGCGGGCTAGAGGGGTAAGTGCATGGTCATTATCTCCCATTAAATCTGGAACCGGATGTCTTGGCATGGTATTTCATGAAGCGTATAACAGAGATAAAACATGCGCAGTACATGTGCAGTACATGCCCTTAACTTACATAGAACAAGCTCATAGGTTATATACATATGTATATGTCAATGGGTAAAAGCATTATAATTTACCCCACAGCTATTATGGGCGTAGCAGGAAAAATAGCTGTGATTGAACCATGGTGCTGGTTCCTAAATTATAAAAATCATGCCCCTTAAGCTTGCGTAAAGGGTATTTTTCCATTCACTGATTTTGATCAGAGCACAGTTTACTGGTAGAACAACCAACACAGCAAACTGGTCCTATAGTGACGCATTTAACCCATTAAGAAAGGTTTTTGCTAAAAGATGAATTTGTAGTCATCATCCATCAATGCAGGCTCAGTGAGTAGCTCACTGGTGCTGCATTGTTGCATCAAGCCATTCCTATTGGAGTGTTGCAACCTTGTGGGGTCATCATGATGCTTGAATGTATAACTTGCAAGGGCTGCATTCATGCATCATGACACCCGAGGGAGTGATTCATTACAGCATCATGCCATCCTTAATGAGTCAAGCAGCATGGTGCTCATGATAGTAACCTCTGCATAGGGTGCTATATAAGATGTGTTTATTTGAGTGGCACATTTTTGTGATGAACATTTATTCCCAAAAGCCTGTACCATGTTAACTGTGCATATATATCAATGCATTATCTGAAATTGGTACTAATTAAGTCACTCATTTATTTCAAGCATACAATTGTTAGCAAAACACATAAATTTGTTTCTTTTTGTCTGCTATGCAGCACCTGATGAGCATGAATCACCATCAGTGACTTTAACCCTTTAAGAAGTGCTAAAGCACATTATAGCCTTGTCATTATGGCTAGGGCTGCATTCATGCAACTGATAGTGTATAAATGCCAAGGCATTGTTATGATTTTCACATACAGTACTGGCAAGTTACTCGGTATTGGGTCTTCAATGCCATGCATAGCTCTGCACCAAAATATATATCCGGGGATCAGGTGCACGAGACTGGTTCGAAGCTGGTTCGTGACTAGTGCTGGAATGGCCACTCAGTTGGTTCGAACCAGGATCAAACTTTGTGTAAGCAAGGAGCAGGGACTAATCTCGGAGGGACAGGTTTGGTCAGAGGCATCCACGTAGGGCAGTGGTGGGGCAAGTAAGAACAAGGAGTAGGGGAACACAAAGCATCAGTGTCCAAGTGGGGCTTGGACCAAATGTTTCACCCCTGTTGTTATGATGCTTGATGAAGCAGCGATGAGTGGCTTACTAAAGGGCAAACCACATTACTGTTCTATGTTGTCAATAGAAGGTTAAGTTCTGACTCAAGCAGTCCTCGTCCTGTGTCCATGCACCCTGTATACCCCCTCCACAGACACTCTACTACAACCTAGTGCTTAACCCTTCAAGGGAAACATGTAATTAAAAAGCAACATTTGTTGACATAAAGTATCAACTAGTAATTCACTTGTGCTGTTTTAGTACATTATGCCAACTCTTGGGGTTGCGTCAGCCAAGTAGGATAAGTTTGAAGCTTGAATCTTGCCTTAGAGGAACACTTTCCAGGACTGAACTCAGGAAACAATGCATACTCAGAGTTAACCCATTACACTACACATAGTGACTTAATTTGCCATGCCCCATGTTAAAGGCATACATCTCCATACCCCTACAATGACAGTTGGAGTGGAGCCAGGACAGGTACCCAGCCCTATGTAGAGTGGTCAGAGTTTAACATGATTTACAAATGCGGCCTGGTGAGTCTTCACTCAGCATGGCTGACCCTATGAGGCTACTAAACTCCTAAAGGGACAACATGATGTGCTGACTCCACGTTGGTGAGTATGCCACCAATTTAATGATGACAAACGTTTCTTTAGTGCATAATGCAATATATAAGCCCTGATCATGTAGGAATGGGTGATGCAAAAAGTGCATCATAATTGTTAAGGTCTTGCACCTCAACTCAAAAAATCCATCACCTTCAGAAAAAAAGACAAAAATAGCTGTTAACCAGTTTTAACTACCTCCCCCCACTGATGCCCACTCCCCCCGCTCCCCCCCCCCCATGCAACACCATCCCCTTAGCAAACAGGCACCTTGTAAGGTAGATCTTAGGGTATTCACCTCTATGCCCTTCCTGCGTGTCTCCTTACCACATTTAGACATGTCCTGGGTAACTGGCTGTGACTAACTGCTGTGCAATAAGATGGTGGACACAATTTGCACATGTAATGTTGTGTGTAATTGTTTGTGACTAACACTTTGAGGGCTGCATTCTTCTTTAATGCCCTTGGTCAGAATGATGCATGAATGCAATTCGAGTGAGTAACTTGCTGGTGCTAAATTAAGTAATGCATTATTTCAACCCTTATGACTGTATCTTAGTAGCTACATGAGGTTGGTATGATGATAGTTACTTGGCCAGGCTGCATTCATGTATCATGATGACCAAGGTCTTTAATGCACTATGCAGCATTTAAATGTACCAATACAGTGCCAGCTGAGTAAAGCAAAGACAGGTACTTAGCCTTATATATAAAGGCTGTAGGGGCCGTAAAGGGATAACTGGAATATACAGATGGTATAAGGTAGGCGGGTTGTCTGTGTGGTGCAGGCAGAGCCTGCAGAGAGTACTTGGATGGGGGGGGGGGGAGGTAACAGCCCAACAGAATACCCTGGCAGTCCATTCCTGGTCTTTAAGAAACCATATGCCAACAACAAGGGGGAAACAAACCCTGTGCACACACTGTACACAGACTGTTTCTTCCATCTTTAACCCACCCCTCCCCCTCAATGTGAAAGGGCTCAAATAATTCTTTTTAACTATATACTTTGTTCAGGAGGATTTCTGAGGATCCTGTTTGCATCAGGCCAGCAAATGACTTTCTATTCCATCACTAATTGACGAGTCATGGAGGGGTTAATTATTAAGGAGGCATCAGCAAGTGCTATATTGGGGCAAAATGCTGACCTAAGGGTTGGTATGGTACTTTAATACAACCCCGATTGGTTACTAACCAGGGCCCCACTCATGCACCATACAACCACTATAGCCGACTGAAGTACCTCTACCCACAACTATACAGGCGTGTGGTGGTCGAGCCAGGTTAGCCACAACCAGGTCGAGCACGGTACATTCCGTAGGGTGGAATGTCAAGTATGTACTAGCATTCATGCATCATTCTGACCCTATGATGACAAACGTTTCTTTAGTGCAAAGTACAACGTATGAGCCCCGATCATGTAAGAATGGGTGATGCAAAAAGTGCATCATAACTGTTAATGTCTTGCTCCTCAACTCAATAAATCCATCAATTAGATTACAGAAAAGTAGACAAAAAGGGCTGTTAACTAATTTCAAATACCTCCTGATGCCCACTCCCACCTATGCACCACCTTTCCCTTAATAAACAAGCACGATATGGTTGTAAGGTAGATCTTAAGGTATTTCCCTCTATGGCCTTCCCCCTGTCCCCTAACAACATGTAGACATGTCTTAGGTAATTGGCTGTGACTAACTGCTGTGTGATAAGAGAGTGGATACGATATACACATATAATGTTGTGTGTAATTGCTTGTGACTAACACTTCGAGGGCTGCATTTTTCTTCAATGCCCGTGGTTGTAATGATGCATTGATGAATGCAGTCCAAGTGAGTAACTTGCTGGTGCTTCATTAATTAATGCATTATTCCAACTCTTTACGACTGTATCAATGCATGGAGTTGGTATGATGATAGTTACTTGGCTGCATTGATGTTTCAGAATGGCCAAGGTCTTTAATGCACTATGCAGCCTTTATAGGCTGACATTTTGGTACCCCTACAGTGCCGGCGGAGTAGAACCAAGACAGGTACTATATTATATAGAGGCTGTGGCACTTAAAGGAATAAGTGGAATAGGCGCTAGATGTACGGGTGCATGTTATGTCCATCTGTACAGTACATGGTATTATTGTACTGCTATGAGTGAAAGACTGAATCAGTATTACAGCTCTTTGGTTGCCAGATTGTGAGGAACCTGCCAGGCTGCATTCATGTACCATGGTAACACCCCTGGGAGGTACTTAACACACTCTGCTGATCTTAAAGGGTTAACCGGGTATGTAGCATGGAGTGACGTGCCATGCCCTGTGTTAGTATAATGGCGTATATATATATATATATATATATATATATATATATATATATATATATATATATATATATGTGAAGGACAGACTGACCAATTGCTCTATTATATGTTTTATTGCAGATAATCTGGACTTGAACTTTGGTTATGGGGGTTAATTATGCCCTATTTAGTGCAGCGTAGTGCTCTGATATACCTTGTCTTCATGCTGCCTAAATGCAACCCTGGTTATTCACTATTTTTTCAAAGCTTCATTATGGTATGTATACAGTGATATGTTAAGGATTGATATACTTACAAAGGGTTTGCATGCTGGATGTATGTAGCACAGACCAGATGAATCACCAGGGCTGCACTAGGAAGCACTACATCACCCACAAAGGGAAACGAACCCTCTGCACACACTGTCTCTTCCATGTTTAATTCAGACTCCGACCCCCCCCCCCCCACAATATGAGAGGGCTCGAATTTCTTTTTTTAACTATGATTTATTTAGGAGGGAAGGGAATGGTTTCTGAGGAACCTGTTAGCATCAGGCCAGCAAATGATCTATATTACATCACAAAGGGGTTAACTACTGAGAAGGCATAATGAGTGCTATATGGGAGCATCATGCTGACCAAAGGGCTGGCAAAGTACTTTAATGCAACCCTGATGAGTTACTAACCTGGGCTCCGTGCATGCATCACAAAACCACTATAGCCTACTGAAGTACCTCTACCCGCAACTCGACAGGCTTCTGGTGGTTGGGCCAGGTTAGCCACAACCGGGTCAAGCACGGTACAATGTGTCGGGTGGAATGTCAATAAGTATGTACAAGCACTCTTTATGTTATTACTGACGGACAGGCACTAGTGGAGGCATGTGGTTGGGGCTGGGGGTACTCTGGGGCAGTCATCTGGCTGCTCAGGTCTCCACATTGTTAAAGTCCTTGAAGGCCATCATAGTGCTTCAATGTGCTCTGCTAGTTCTTGTCATGGTGCGTAAACATTCCCAGTAGGTGACTCATTGTGTGCATCTTTGCATCATGCTGACTGTTCATAATAGATAAGTTACCCAAGTGTCTGCATGATGCACCAATGCAGAACACAAGTGTTTAGCTCAGTGCTGTGCTGGTGCATCATGGGATAATATGTTAATCTAAATCAGCATGCTACCCTTTAAGGGTTTAACTATAGAATCCATGTCTCAAACCTGTATAGTTAGTATCATGCTTGAATGCAGCCCTGAAGACTTACTCACCAGGCTGCATTTAAGCATCAAAACGAGCAAGTGTATGGTGTATCAAGGCATCATGCTGTCTTTAACAGGTTAAAAGTGTGTAGTGTGTGGATGAATCAGGGGTACTGAGGACTGCAGATGAGGAATGTAGGGGACAATATGGTAAGTGACAGCACCGGATGCCTGGTGCTTAGATGTAGGAGACAGTGCCCCAAGTGGGGGACAGGGCGGTAGACTTCTTACCACGTCACCGTTTTCAGGAACCAATGTGAGGCAGAGGTAAATATTGGAAAGTAGTCTCAGGTTTGTTTACAGCAGAATATATATGGCATACATCATTTGTGGGGTTTCAGGGTTTAGCCCCTATTTAAGCCTCCAATTTGACAAATATATTAAAGAAGTTCCCAGCTCTATGCTTGGAGAGTTCAAGTAGTGCACACACAGAGACTACGATTGTCTCCGCTGTCAACCTCAGGATGAACCAATGAGAGCATGTCTTTCTCTCAGAGGACCTAGCGAATCAGGTGCCATTAGTGATAACTATTAAAGCTGCCATACTACCTCAGATATAAAGATATTACCCTTCATGCATATTCATAAATAGTTTCTCTTTAGTGCAGTGTAATGGTTGGATCTCGATCTATTTTGTGGTTCTAAACTGTGCAAAATTCCAAGAAATAGACCAGAAAAAATAGTAATATTATGCTTCCAAAATTCTATTCAGCATATAATAACATCAACAAGGTATGTGACAAGGTAGCACCATTTGTATTCATGCACCAGCTTATAGAAGACTCTGTTTGTAAGATCAGTAATGGAATGCTTTCAGGTAGGAGCCTACTCAGTACTGCCACTTGATATCCTTTGTCAACACTAAATTGTCAAACCCCAACAGAATATGGATATCACTTGGAATTTGAGTCTTGTATTACACACATAAAGATTCCCTTGCCAATGGCAGATTATCATAAGGAAAGAGGCAGCTTAAGAACAAGAAGGTTTGAGTGTGTCAGCTTGTATAGCAGCTTTAAATTCTATGAGTGATCATACAACAGTGCTGCCACCAGCCATATTCCTGCCATACAAGCCCTTTGGCCATTACCTGAACTGACTAACATATGCTTCAGTTTGGCATGCAGACATGGGTAAGGGAGAGAGAGGCATGTTGAACCACTTTTGCCCATTCACTTTTTTTCCTGACCTTATCAAAGTTATTTAAACTTTGATTTTGTATTTAGCATTTATCTTATGTCTTTGTCATATATGACGGCCTATGGCAAAGCAAATATGGTACTTTTTATGTAAATTTTGTAAATAAAATCCATGGGGGATTCATACCACTCTCACCATAGCAATCTACACTATTGTGATTGAACTTTACTTAGCCATCGCATGTTAATAGTGGAATGATGACTTTGTTTACCAGCTACTTCAGGTCTAATGTTCAGTGAGTGAGATGATAAATGAACCGGTTATTCCATCACAAAGTGAGAAATCACCAACACTTAAATTGGAATCATCTATTAATCATAGACTTCAGCATCTTTTGATTATAGCATGGAGATTTAATAAGACTTTAAATTATAGCTAAAACCCTAGTTCCCGGACCTATATACAGTTCTAGGTATTGTTCATGACCAAATATCTAATAAAATCATAATGACACTTTACAATATTTGAGGTCTGTGGAATACATTGGTCATGCAGTTACAATAGAGAAGACAACTTTATTATTGAAAATTGCATCTTTTACAAGGTAGGTCCCTATGTCCCCGTCCCCACCTCCATGTTTGGTGTAATTGGTTGTGACTAACGGGTGTCCTACTGTGCTGCTTCCAGTGTTACAGCTGGTAAGGTTTTGGAGTGTTCTTAGATGTGAAAAGCAGGCATCTCTTCCGCCCCCCCCCCCCCCACTAACCCTGTCTGGTAATTACACCATATTTTATGGAAGGCCATTGTGACATTTTACTTTTTTGCTGCTTGCCAGTTGGTGTTTGCTTGTTGGCGATTAGCAGTTGCTGGTTGTCAGTTGCCATTTTGTATCTCAGATAATATGAAGGTACCATCACATTAATCAATGAAAACTTCTTAAATCTTGAATCTATGAAACCACAAATGGCAGTCAGAATTTCGAATCCTACTACAGCAAATCTTGTTCCTCACCGTCAAATGGTGACATGAAACTGACAATTGACAACATCATATTGGCAATTACCAAATGGCAACTGTCAAATGGCAACTATTTTTCTTGAGTCGCCCATTTACAACTATACTAAGTAATTGGCAACCTTATTTTTGTTAATTGGCAACCTCGAACAAGCAAGGGACACCCTCAAACGGGCACATATTAATTGGCAAGTAGCAAATGGTAACTTGCAGTTAGCACAATGACAAAATGTTTGACAGGCCTTCCATAATAACCAATACATCCATGCCAGTAGGCACAAGGCATCTGGTCTCTATTAGTGCTATACTGGTACCATGTAATAGGTGTTGGAGGGGTCAAAGTGTGTGTGTGTGTTGGCTGGGTTGATCTTAATCTAAGCAAACACAATGTTTGCACCTCCCTACCTGCCCATTCTTGCCCAGCCAAATCAGATCTCAGGCACAAACTTTAAGGAACCCTCTAGGGTCTGAACAAATGTCAGAATCCATGTCTAGGAAATTCTTCAAGCCGCTCCTCTGCTGTTTACCTCTACCCTTATTGGGAATCATTCAATTGCATCCCAGGAGGGAAGCATAAACGGGTAGGTAGTGGTTTTGATAGGAAGAGATGAGTGCAGACCGGTAGGCCAGCCCCTTAAGGTGCCATTTCTTTGGCACCGACACACACAAAATTGGCACAAACATCAAAATAGAGACTAGCAGGTGGTCACATGTCCACATGTATGGTTGGTTTGGTCTGCCTTATCAATCTGTGTGGACTGGCCCTGTTCCTCAAAGGTGCTGCCACCTGGTATGTTCATGCCTCCCCTGCCCCCTCCCCTTACCCCAATTACACCCTGTGAGTGTCAGCTTCAGAAGATAGGCTCTGGTAACAATCACTTTGACCTTGAACTTGGAATTTGCTTGGTTTGGGAATTCCTTGCTGGTAGCTTGGTACCAGCAAACAGGAACCAGAATGTATGATGGGAGTGCCCACATCCTACTGTCTGGTTCCAATTCTGGTTCCTGTCTGCTGGCTCAAAGCTAACCACAGGCATTGCCTGAACCCAGAAAATATCGAGGTCAAGGTCATAGTTGTGTTTGCAAGTGCCTTTCCAGACCAGAATGACATTTGGATACAAGTGTAACACTGATTAGACACCATGGGGGAAACAAACCGGGAACAACCCTGTGCTGCCACCTGCTAGATTCAGGTGACACCTGAGAAGGTGGTTCCGAATTTGGTCACCACGTGGACATTTAAACTAGCAAGGGTCTGTCTACTTGCCTTGGCAAACCGGAGTGGCCATTTTGTTACAACAAAGGAAGTTGGTAAGTGCATTTAGGATTTGGGGGGGGGGGGGGGCATGCTACCTCTGTGGGGTGTCATAATTGTCAACCTTTTCATTTTGTAAGCTGGTCACTATAGTTCAAAATATACATCAAAAGGATGTTGCCATATTCCAGAAGGTGGCCAATCAGATCCCATGTACAGACTTTATGTTTATTTATGACACTCTTCAGATGTAAGGGTTCTGAAAAAATATCAGTGTCCATGTTTAGGAAATTCATCTAGCCGTTACTCTGTAATTATATAATTATAACAGGCCTAGAGAGGTTAGTTGATAGATTTAGGGGGTGGATTAATATATGTTAGCTCTTTTACAATGGCGGAAAAGATTAAGAAAGATTTCACCCCTTATCAGCAAAAAATGTCCATTAGTTCAAATGGGGGGGAGGGGGTTATAGAAACGCTGATCCATCTCATGGGTGAAAAATCTCAATAAGGTGTCAAGAACTCTTTTTGCAAAAATACATCCCCCATCGTTAAAATTATGACTGCTCCTTTACTATTCAGAACAACACCCAGGGCATTGAGTATGGAACAAACAGAGCATGACCAGGCAATAGCGATAATTCTGGTGGCTCCCTATCTGCCGCTATGTTAGTCTTATGAACAGAATTTCTCATGATATTTAGGCAAGGACGAGACCTTTAAGCACCATGTGATGCCAATTTAAAGCTGCATTGCACGAACAGAAACAAGATCCCATGAGATTGCAGGTTTCAATGTGAAGAGGATGGTTGTGGGAACAAGTCCACTCCCAGTACACCGCTATAGAGTGGTGGAGGGATTGTGTGAGGGTTACAGGAGCCAACTATGTTTGGCTACCTACCCCTAGATTCTACATGCAGACATGCTCATTTCTTTAGAATCATCGTGAAATCATCTTTTATGCATAAAAAAGAGTCATTATATAACATTTCACACAGGGTTTAGGACATGGTTGGCATGCATATTATTAATTTAATTATTTGAGGTACTATCTCTGTATCCCTGTGTCTTGATGTGTGCAAA
>CANHQG010000066.1:0-27385 GCA_947462335.1 Harmothoe impar
AAAACACAATTTTCACCCATCCTTCAAGCATGCAAGTGATGATTGGGGGACCTCTAACTTTTGTTTTTTCTCAGGCGTTCTCGCGACCTACTTACGCGCCCTGTAGGGAGGACGCTGCTAAGGTAAAGTGACATGGTCCACATTTTTCCATATTTCAATTCCTTATTTTAATGTGTTCCCAATGTTTGTACAATATCATACTTGGAGCATAGGGCACAACACAATGTAATCTGAGGGCACTCAGAGCTCAATTAGAGGGTCCTATGTGGCCCAAGTATAGTACTTTACAGTGTCACCCCAAAAGTAGTTAATTGGGTCATAATCTGATAATCAGTCGAATTTCAAGCTGAATTCTGGAGTATGAGATTAGATAACTTAGGTAGCACATGAAATATGGTAATAGGGAGTATTCTGGTTCATTTCTATAAACAAAAAAAAAGAGAATTGAGCCCTAATTATCAGATTGGCTGTTTTAAACCACCACCGATATGTATTTATAATACTGGGTTAACATATACAGTATTGTATTACACACTTATAGAAGCATGGCAGTGGCGGATCCAGGATTGTCTAAAGGTGGGGGGGGGGGCCCAAACCTGGCCAACCTGGAGTGACTGTCTGTTTCCCACGAGCGAAGCGCAGCGGCCATATTTAATAGGGGGCTTTGGGAGCATGCCCCCCTAGACAATTTTGATGGTCTGGATGTGAAATGATGCATTCTCATGCATTTTAGGGTGCAATATTTTAAGAATCAGCCCCCTTCCCCCCTCCAGGTCATGTTATATAGGGGCTAGTCGGGACTGGAGCTGGTTGCAGCATGCAGCACTGATAAGAGCTGATAAGACTGTTACTAGCCTGTCCCCTGTTTGTCCCCTAATTGTACCCATAGTGGGATGCCTTATCAGTGAGTTTAACCGGAACCAGCGAAATTCAAAATGGCGGACCCACTGGGTATAGCTCCAGATTCCTATAATATTGTCGCCATCTCTCTCTCTCTCTTTCCCTCTTTTTTTCTCTTTTCTCTTCTCTTCTTCCTAGTTCCCCTCCCCCCCCTTTTCCCCCTTTTTGTGGGGGGAGGGGGGGGGCAAGGCCCGTCGGGCCACCCCCCTGAATCCGCCAATGTATCATATGCCGCTGTATTGTCCTTTCATCACCATTTCGTCCACCAATGACATCACTGATCCCATATTCCCATGAAGTTCATGCTAACCAATAAAAGATGTATTAAAACATGGTATACACACTCTACATTATACATATTCAATGGTTCCGGTGTCTGCTGCTGTGGTCATTAAAGTGCTGTGGTCAAAACATGAACTCTTATGTAATAACATACAAGGTCCCATACGCCCGGTGAATAAGGTAGTCATATACACAGGAGCACAAAGGAATAGACGTATTGTATTATATAGACTAGTCCTGTGTGGGTGAGGATGTGTGTGTGGGGGGGGGGGGGGAGGGGGGGGGTGTACCTGTAGCAGCGCCGCCCACCTGTAGAGTCGGAGCGCCACCTCTCGGGGAGACGCGTCACAAACACAGCCCGTGTGTGGGCATTGTCTTAACTCTATAGACCCATGGCTGTGTGTGTGGTGCCCTGATTAAAGGACTGTATATTGTAAAGGAAGGAAGGGACCATCTGTTCACCTTCCTCACCGTCAGGATGGCATGTAATGCTTACTTTTTTCTTTGTGACAACATATCTCTCTCAAAGTCATTCATTTAAAGCTGTATACATTCAGGTAATGTTACCGTATTAGTATCATAAGTTGAACCAGGATTTTTGTGTTTACCTATGTGTGCGCAGAAAAAGTCTGTATGGGCCTAGAGCGCAATAAACTAAACTGAAACACAATTATGATATACAGAAGGGCAAAGAAAATGTATGTCAGGCAGCGCGACCCTAGCTTCAAGAAGGGTATGATCCTGGCATATCGGGATTATTTTTGAATAATTATTTTTCATATTTTCTACAATATCCAATAATTCTGTGATGTTACTATAGACACATTGAGTCATTCAATGACACGGCGGTCTTTGCTGCGTTTCTCAACACATTCCTTGTTTTTTAGCTTGGAAATAAATCTGACCTACCTACCCTAATTCCTTAAACAATGTTGCCTGAAACACACCTCATTTATTTGCATTATCACAAAGTTTTGTTGCTATCTTTTTATCATTCACATGTGGGATGTAGTTATATAAAACACATGTTAAACACACGAGGTAAAGGGAACACCTGTTCTTTGTAACAAAACACATGTGGTGAGTATAGCAAAGTGTGTTTAAAGATGGTATATCAGCTTCGCAAACTTTTTCCTTAAAAGGGATGCCATGGGTTCCATTATCATTTTAGCTGATACACAGTACCCAATATTTGCAAGATATTTGTCTATAAATACATGAGTTAAGATAGTTAACAATATAGCCTGTTCACCTTACTGACTCAGTCACTCCCCCAGGTGAGTACAGGGTAAACTAGCCTGGTAGAGAATGCACTGAGCCATGCAGTACCACAACATAGGGAATTTTAGTGTCGACCTACAGTAAAAATGATTGCACTAAATATGCGTTTTTGATAGATTTAAATATATCCCATCCGTTTAAAAGTAAGGGAGTATTTATAGCATCGGATATACAATAGTATTATGGCATCAATAGACGATTGACGAATTTTAGGTGACAACCCATCTTTAACCGGAGAGATATAGGGTCCACCTGGTGACTGCAACAAGATACAAAGACACAACTTAGAAAAGGTGAAATCTGAGTAAGAAGGAGTGAAGAAGTGTCTGCAGGGTGAGACCAGCGGCCGGGGGGGGGGGGGGCACTTGGTACATTTTGTATACATAGGTGTGCGGCTGGCAAGGGTCATTTTTGAGCAAAATCCCTCTAGCCAAGGGTCTGTTTTCACCAAAATCCCTCTAGCCAAGGGTCTGTTTTCACCAAAATCCCTTTGGCCAAGGGTCTGTTTTCACCAAAATCCCTCTAGCCAAGGGTCTGTTTTCACTGAAATCCCTCTAGCCAAGGGTCACTTTTTCGAATTTTCACCAAAATTCATGCAAGAACGGTCTCTTTTGACTGAAATCCCTCCAATTTTCGGCAAATTTCTCTAAACAGAAGCACTTTTGACCAAAATTGCTCTAATCAAGAGGCGCGTGTCTGCGAAATTTACGAAAACATAGGCCCTTTTTACCAAAATCCCTCTAGACAAGGGTAAGGGTTTGTCAGAGGCTCAGCCGCACACCCGTGTCAAAATAAATTTGAGTACCCCCCCGGGGACCAGCGCCCACTTTGTTTACCTGCAGCAGGCGCTCCGTCCTCCACGTGCTATTTAGGGCTGACTGGTGCTACCTGTTGTACCCCCCCCCCCACACACACGTCCCCCTACCCACTCACAGGCAGCCCTATGGGACATCCTGCCTATAGGGCGATATTAGGGCGACTACAGCGCCGCCATATAGTGGCCTAACTGGTGCGGACTTGTTCCCGCAACCACTGTGTCTACACTGCCACCAGCAATCTCGAGAGACCTTGGTACCGCTATAACTCTCCTGCACCTAATTATGTATACATGTAATAGGTGACCTGTCGGGGGACAAGATGGGGGCCTACTAAGGGTGCCCCTGTAGTGTTTTATACAAAGTTGACATGGCCTGTCATGCCCTCCTCGTAGCTGCTCGTACCATGTGACTAGTATTAGAGCAAAATGGCTGCCTACATTGGAGTGACATAACAAGTCTTATATAGTTGACAGGGTCTTCCATGCCCTCCTCCCTGTAGCTGTTTGCAGCACATGACTAGTATGGGGGACAAGATGGCGGCATACAGGGAGTGACCTACGTGTGTCTTATATAGTGGACAGGGCATGGAGTCGCTTGCGGTAGGTGACCGGTTAGGGGGACAAGATGGTGGCATACAGGGAGTGACCTACGTGTGTCTTATATGGTTGACAGGGCATGGAGCTGCTCGCGGTACATGACCGGTTAGGGGGACAAGATGGCGACATACAGGGAGTGACCTACATGTGTCTTATATAGTTGACAGGGCATGGAGCTGCTCGCGGTACGTGACTCACGGCCCACGTGTTGTTATGGACACGGCGAGCAGCTCACAGGTACCAAGGTACAGCACCTGTCCCAGCCTACCTCCTACCTACATGAGCATTAACCTGTCCAAGCCTACCTCCCCCCATGAGCTACATGTACTACCTACCTCCACCATTACCTGTACCCACATCCCTCCTACCACCATGAGCAGGCACCTGTCCCCACCTACTCCCACCACTACCCCACCATGAACTTCACACAGGTACTTCGACCACCTGTCCATACCTACCGCAACTACTACATGTACAATGGACCACATGTACATTGTACTACCTACCTCCACAGTTACCTGTCCACACCTAGCCCCACCGGGACCAGCATATATCCTGGTGCCTCAGGTAGTCAGGTGCCAAACCCCATCTCCTTATCAGGTTAATCCCCTACCCTCACACCTCAAACAAAGGGAAGGTACCAAGGGCGATTATGACAAGCATGCCGTATAGCTTATCAGTCTTTGATCAAAGATGTGAACAGGGGTGCAGTTAGGAAATTCACCCATAATGCACTGCTCCGGAGTCAACCCAGTGGGCACAGAACATTGAATCAAAATTGACAAATGATTGTCAATGTTGATTCAATGTTGATTGAACATTGATTCAATGTTGAACTGAATTTTGTGCCCACTGGGAAGCGCCTAACCTTAATGCACTGCTCTGAGTTAAGATGGCGGCCTCCATAGCCTAATCTGCCACTCCCGTATACACTGAGCTGCTCCCACCACCTGTTCGCACCTAATACGACCTCCCCATGAACTTGTGTTTTAACACTTCTCATAGTAATACTATGCTACCGTACACCATGTCTGCTCGTTACACCACAGGTTTCACCCACAGTCCCCTTCCTCCTTATAGAAATTGATGTTCTCGGTAGTGAGTTGCACCCCTACCCTGAGCTGCTCCCCACCCGCCTGAGCTGCTCCCCCATCCTTGACTGTGCCGGTACAGTGGCTGTTGTATGTGATATTAACCCCCACTCCCGTTATCAGCTAACCCCCTCACCCTCAGCTGCTCCCTTTAGCCTTAGCTGCTCCCTTTATGCTGAGCTGCTCCCTTTAGCCCGAGCTGCTTCCTTTAGCCTGAGCTGCTTCCTTTAGCCTGAGCTGCGCCCTTTAGCCTGAGCTGCTCCCTTCAGCCTGAGCTGCTCCCTTTAGCCTGAGCTGCTCCCTTCAGCCTGAGCTGCTCCCTTTAGCCTGAGCTGCTCCCTTCAGCCTGAGCTGCTCCCTTCAGCCTGAGCTGCTCCCTTTAGCCTGAGCTGCTCCCTTCAGCCTGAGCTGCTCCCTTTAGCCTGAGCTGCTCCCTTCAGCCTGAGCTGCTCCCTTAGCCTGAGCTGCTCCCTTCAGCCTGAGCTGCTCCCTTTAGCCTGAGCTGCTCCTCTCACCCTGAACCGCCCCCATATTAAGTTGCTGTCTCACATTCACGCCTTGGGCTGCGCAGGTACACGGACCGCACTCCATCCTAACGGCAGCTGCTCCCCCACGAGAACTACTCAACCACCATGAGCGGCTCCACCAGCATGAACTGCTCCCCACGCCTACACCCATACTGAGAGGTTCCCAACCTGGAGCTGCTCGCCCACACCCAGCTGCTCATATATTCAGGGAACTGCTCCTCCACCAAGAGCTGCTCTCCTACCCTGCGCTCCCTCACCATGCACCTCTGGCGTGAATACTGGTCCATATTGAGTCGTCCCCCCACCATGAGCTGCTCCTCCCACACTGAATTGTTCCCCCCACCATGAGCTGCTCCTCCCATACTGAGTTGTTCCCCCACCATGAGCTGCTCCTCCAAAACTGAGTCGTTCCCCCACCATGAGCTGCTCCTCCAATACTGAGTCGTTCCCCCACCATGAGCTGCTCCTCCCATACTGAGTCGTTCCCCCACCATGAGCTGCTCCTCCCATACTGAGTTGTCCCCCCCACCATGAGCTGCTCTTCCCGTACTGAGTCGTCCCCCCACCATGAGCTGCTCCTCCCACACTGAGTTGTTCCCCCACCATGAGCTGCTCCTCCCATACTGAGTTGTTCCCCCACCATGAGCTGCTCCTCCCATACTGAGTCGTTCCCCCACCATGAGCTGCTCCTCCCATACTGGGTCGTTCCCCCACCATGAGCTGCTCCTCCCATACTGAGTCGTTTCCCCACCATGAGCTGCTCCTCCCATCCTGAGTCGTTCTCCCAACATGAGCTGCTCTTCCCATACTTAGTCGTTTTCCCACCATGAGCTGCTCCTCTCATACTGAGCTGCTCCCCACACCATGGCATGAGTCACTTCTCTCACACTGAATTGTTCCCCCACCATGAGCTGCTCTTCCCATACTGAGTCTTTCCCCCACCATGAGCGGCTTCCTTTATACTGAGTAGTCCCCCCACCATGAGCTGCTCCTCCCACACTGAGTCGTCCCCCCACCATGAGCTGCTCATCCCATACTGAGTTGTCCCCCACCATGAGCTGCTCCTCCCATACTGAGTTGTTCCCCAACCATGAGCTGCTCTCCCACCATGAGCTGCTCCTCACATACTGAGTCGTCCCCCCCCACAATGAGCTGCTCCTCCCCTCCCTGCGCCCACATCCGGACCTGCTCCCCATATACTACAGGAGGCGACCCCTCCCCATCCCTAACCGAGCCGCGAGCAGCGAGCCGGCCCCATGGCTGCCTCCTCCCTCACCAATATGAGAGGTGCACACGGCACCCTGCTGCCACCACCACGTCCCGCATCGAACACCGGGTCTAGCCGGGGCCGCTGTGCCAACAGGAGGCACCCACCACCACTCCCTGTCACAGTGCTACACCATACACGGGCTGCTCCACGGCCGTGAGAAGTTATAGCCAGGTAGAGGGAGCGCTGTGGGGTCTAGGCAGGCGTGGGGGGAGTTGTAGGTATGGAGGGGAGGGGTGTAGGGAGGGGGGCATAGTGGGGTCTAGTGAGTAGTATAGGGGGAGGGGACATGTCTATATTGTATATTGGAGTCTAGTGAGTAGTATAGGGGGAGGGGACATGTCTATATTGTATATTGGAGTCTAGTGAGTAGTATAGGGGGAGGGGACATGTCTATATTGTATATTGGAGTCTAGTGAGTAGTATAGGGGGAGGGGACATGTCTATATTGTATATTGGAGTCTAGTGAGTAGTATAGGGGGAGGGGACATGTCTATATTGTATATTGGAGTCTAGTGAGTAGTATAGGGGGAGGGGTCATGTCTATATTGTATATTGGAGTCTACTGAGTAGTATAGGGGGAGGGGACATGTCTATATTGTATATTGGAGTCTACTGAGTAGTATAGGGGGAGGGGACATGTCTATATTGTATATTGGAGTCTAGTGAGTAGTATAGGGGGAGGGGACATGTCTATATTGTATATTGGAGTCTAGTGAGTAGTATAGGGGGAGGGGACATGTCTATATTGTATATTGGAGTCTAGTGAGTAGTATAGGGGGAGGGGACATGTCTATATTGTATATTGGAGTCTAGTGAGTAGTATAGGGGGAGGGGTCTATACTGGAGTCTACCGTAAATTCTCGCGTATAAGCCTAACTCGCATATAAGCCGCACCCCTCACTTTGACAAATTATATAAGCCGCAGAGGGGGTCTGAATATTGCGATTTTGGTACTGTAGTATACTAATAAAAACTCTCGTATAAGCCGCACCCTATATAGGCATGTTTGGTATCAAAAGAAAGCTGACTCTGACTCGCGTAGAAGCCGCGGCTTCTACGCGAGAATTTACGGTAGTAAGTAGTATAGGGTAGTCCCGCTGCTGCAGAGGCCTGCTCCAGTACCTAGCCACCACTGTGAAGGTAGGCGGGGGGGGGGGGGGTCTGTACAGGTGGTATATATCCAGGGGTGTACTGACTGTGTGTAGCTATTAGAGGGATGGAGGCAGGTGGGCATGGGGTTACAACTGGAGTATTGCATGGGATGTGTACTTTGTAACCATTTGGAGGAGGTAACCATGGAGCAGGTACCGCCACCGTTAGGTATCATGCTGTCCTTCACCTTTAAGGACGGCACAGAATACTAATGCAGAAGCCCTTGGTATTCATGATGCATTCAAGCATCATTCCGACCCTATGAGTAAAGACTATGGGGGGTTACTCACCGGGGCTGCATTGGTGCCTCATGCCGACAAATGTAATCTTTTAGGGTTAGACATTGGAGGAGGTGGTGTAGGTATCATGCTGTCCTTGATGGGCAAGGGGGTCGTATAGGCAGTACCACCTTAAGGTATCACGCTGTCCTTAATAGCTAGGAGGTGGTATATAGGCATTGCCACCTTAAGGTATCACACTGCCCTTAAATGGCTTAACCATACAGAAGGTGGTATAGGTATGACCACCCTGTAGGAGGTGGTATAGGCATTGTCACCTTCAGGTATCATGCTGTCATTTATTGGCTTCACTATATAAAGAGGATAGTATAGGCAGAAATAAATTGAACACTTGTCTTTCTGGTATAGGTATGACCACCCTGGACAGGGCCACCTGGAGAAGGTGGTATAGGTAGGGCTACCCTGGAGGTGGTGGTATAGGTAGGTAGGGCTACCCTGGAGGAGGGGGTATAGGTAGGGCTACCCTGGAGGGGGTGGTATAGGTAGGGGCTACCTTGGAGGAGGTGGTATAGGTAGGTAGGGCTACCCTGGAGGAGGGGGTATAGGTAGGTAGGGCTACCCTGGAGGAGGGGGTATAGGTAGGTAGGGCTACCCTGGAAGAGGGGGTATAGGTAGGTAGGGCTACCCTGGAGGAGGGGGTATAGGTAGGTAGGGCTACCCTGGAGGAGGGGGTATAGGTATGACCACCCTGGAGGTGGTGGTATAGGTAGGGCTACCCTGGAGGAGGGGGTATAGGTAGGTAGGGCTACCCTGGAGGAGGAGGTATAGGTAGGGCTACCCTGGAGGAGGTGGTATAGGTAGGTAGGGCTACCCTGGAGGAGGTGGTAACGGTTGGGGCTACCCTGGAGGTGGTGGTATAGGTAGGGGGTACCCTGGAGGAGGTATAGGTAGGGCTACCCTGGAGGAGGTGGTATAGGTAGGGCTACCCTGGAGGTGGTATAGGTAGGGGCTACCTTGGAGGAGGTGGTATAGGTAGGTAGGGCTACCCTGGAGGAGGTGGTATAGGTAGGGGCTACCCTGGAGGAGGTGGTATAGGTAGGTAGGGCTACTCTGGAGGATGTGGTATAGGTAGGTAGGGCTACCCTGGAGGAGGTGGTATAGGTAGGTAGGGCTACCCTGGAGGAGGTGGTATAGGCAGGTCTACCCTGGAGGAATAGGTAGGGCTACCCTGGAGGAGGTGGTATAGGTAGGGGCTACCCTGGAGGAGGTGGTATAGGTAGGGGCTACCCTGGAGGGGGTGGTATAGGTAGGTAGGGCTACCCTGGAGGAGGTGGTATAGGCAGGGCTACCCTGGAGGAATAGGTAGGGCTACCCTGGAGGAGGTGGTATGGGTAGGTGCTACCCTGGAGGAGGTGGTATAGGTAGGTAGGGCTACCCTGGAGGAGGTGGTATAGGTAGGTAGGGCTACCCTGGAGGAGGTGGTATAGGTAGGTAGGGCTACCCTGGAGGAGGTGGTATAGGTAGGTAGGGCTACCCTAGAGGTGGTGGTATAGGTAGGTAGGGCTACCCTGGAGGAGGTGGTATAGGTAGGTAGGGCTACCCTGGAGGAGGTATGGGTGAGGAGGATGGAGGTGAACAATAGCAGCGGCAGGAGGAGGAGGAGGAGGGGAGGGAGGAGGGGGAGGGGAGGGAGGAGGAGGAGGGAGGAGGAGGAGGAGGAGGGGAGGGGGGAGGAGGAGGGGGAGGGGAGGAGGAGGAGGGGGAGGAGGGGGAGGAGGGGGAGGGGGAGGGGAGGGAGGAGGGCCGGAGCTGTGCCGCGACGCGTGCCGCCTCCTACAGCACCGGCCTCCCCCTCACCACACAGGTGCTGCTGCTGCTGCTGTGTAGGGCCTACACTGTAATAGGGCCATATTGTAAGGGCTTCCCTATGGAGAGTTAGGGGCATATTGTAAGGGCTTACCTATGGAGAGTTGGATACAGTCGACCCTCACTACCTCGAATATTTAATTCCTCTGATCTTCACTTCCTCAGATAGTTGCCTAGGAACATCCCTTATATATTCCTTTATATTTGGACTAAATTCCTCAGATAATTTACTTCCTCAGACGTTTTTCCTTGCATTTTTCAAATTCGAGGAAGTGAGGGCCGACTGTATTAAGCTATTGTTGTTTCTTTCCAAAACGGTTTGGTTTTTAACTACGGTGCTGAATAGTCTGAAGATGTATGGAAGCTCGGAGTCAGAGGATCAAGTCAAGTGAAGTGTTCTAGTTGGTCTCATACGACTTGGCTATATATATATTTAGAACCTGGTGTTTTGAATCGACCAACGGCAGGGCTGGATTTGAGGGTGTCTATATCCCAGAGACCATAGGTAATTAAAAGGTAATAAAAATAGCAATTAAATACCAGGTTCTAAGTCGGATAGATCCCATTAACTCGGGGACTATGTCATTAAGACAGCTTCCCTACGGTTGGTGTCTAAATGCCATAGACTCCTTGTACAGGGATCTATCCTTAACATGGTATTGGTACCAGGTTCAGCATACAGAGGTGCGGCCAGGACCCTCATCTAGGTGTGGCGGGGGTGGTGTGGAGGACTGCCTCCCCCTGCACCACCCACCACTGCCGCCACCACCTAGACCCCATCAGCACCACCAGCACCATCAGCAACAGCACCACCACAGGCAGCTGTAGTAGACATGCTCACGGCTCACCGCCAGGAATTATTATTTATATCTAGCCTTGTAGAATTTTCCTGTGGTATGTTACATTGCTTGTTTGTACTATAATAATTTACAATACCTCGAGGGCCATTAAAGAGCTCATTAAAGTGATCCTGTATCTAATAATGGTAAATAATCCTGTAAATAATCCTGTATCTAATAATGGTAAATAAAAGCCAATTAAAATAAATGTTCTGTCGTTCTAGTTGTGTCTATTATATAATTATAATAGCTCATTAAATATTTGGTTATCAATGCTTTCAATGACCTATCTACATTATAGAAGTTGCTGAACTATACACACTCAGGACCAAGGCAGAGGGGGGGGTTGCTGTGTCGCCTGTTGATTATAAGAAATGCCCAAATGTCCCTTGTCAGTTTTAAGGAAAGCCATTCCTCTAGTCGATTTTAAGAAATGCCCAATGTGCAATTTTAGGATTTACCTGGCACATAATAACATCAGCATCACAGCATAACATTAGCATACATGTACATAAGTGTATGTTCACCACACAATCATAGTTCACATGTCGAAGAGTATTCATCAGTTTAGTTTGTAGTGCTCCACATTGACATAGAACAGGGGGGTCAGTGTAAAAACAGGAATAGGTCAAGTGACTGTGGTAAGTCTATGTTAGATAACTTATAGTAGACGTGTCAGGGTCTTATATAGATGTTATCATAACCACAGTTACCTGTCCAGACCTCTGCGTACAGAGGGTGAAGAGAAAGACGACATATATACATACATTTAACAGTATGCAAACACAAATTTCCCAATGTGTCTAATATAATTGAGGATACAAATCCAATGACAGGGATGGCACACATATTCACATGTGATCAGTAAAAATAGAGGAGGAGAATGTACCCAAAAATATACAATAGTTACCTCAGATATTCTGTGGTATTTGATTTCAAGCAGTAAATATTTATATGAATAATAAGATTTCCCTGAATCAATCCACGGAAAGAAAAGGACAGCACATATTAAAGCTAGGAGAGTGAAAATGGAGAGGAACTAATAATAATATATTCATGGACTGCAGCAAGTCTACAACCAATACAGCAGCAGCAGCAGCAGCGGTACCCGTGGCCATCCTGCCAAGCGAACAGGGGAACCTCCCCCTCCTCCCCTCCTCCCCTCCCCTCCCCACCATATGGAGCGGCACATCCAGCCCTAGACCCAGTCCCCAAACTGCCTGCTCCCCTCCTGTGTATGCCCAACTCGTGTACCAGACTTATAAGGCGCCTACCTCTGCTGCAGTGGCCGCTGTGGTGGTGGGGCGCGTGGCCTTGCTGGTGGAGGAGGAGCTCGGCGTGAGGTGCCGGACCGCGCTACGCCGGGTGGCGGTGGACATGGGAGGCGTGTGGTGAGCCGGGAGGAGGAGGCTGCTGGAGGAGGAGGAGGCCTGGTGGTACAGGAGGAGGCACGGGTGGTGGTGGTGGTGGTGGTGGTCCTCCCTACTCCCGCCGTCACTACTACTACTGACTGTGCCGCGCCGGCTACTGCTGCTGCCGCCGTACGGCAGAGGAGGACAGAGGTGCCGCCGCCCCCCCTGGTGGTGGTGGTGGTGGATGGCGGCAGAATTCGGGGGGTAGCAGCCAGCCGGGCCGAAATGAATGCAGGCGCCGCGCAGCTCTGCAGCAGGGGGAGGGGAGGAGGCTGCCTGGATGTGTGTGTGTGTGTGTGGGGGGGGGGTGCCTCCTCTAGCACGTTACCAGGCACACCGTGGAGGAAACAGTCACCAGCCTGCCACACGGGGCACACCTAGATAGGGGAGCGGGACAGGGGGCTAACCCAGATAGGACAGGGGCTAACATGGATAGGCGAGGGGGGCAGGGGAGGGGGCAGGGGAGGGGGGGGTGCCTCCTCTAGCACGTTACCAGGCACACCGTGGAGGAAACAGTCACCAGCCTGCCACACGGGGCACACCTAGATAGGGGAGCGGGACAGGGGGCTAACCCAGATAGGACAGGGGCTAACATGGATAGGCGAGGGGGGCAGGGGAGGGGGCAGGGGAGGGGGGGGGGGTGCCTCCTCTAGCACGTTACCAGGCACACCGTGGAGGAAACAGTCACCAGCCTGCCACACGGGGCACACCTAGATAGGGGAGCGGGACAGGGGGCTAACCCAGATAGGACAGGGGCTAACATGGATAGGCGAGGGGGGCAGGGGAGGGGGCAGGGGAGGGGGCAGGGGAGGGGGCAGGGGAGGGGGCAGGGGGCAGGGGGACAGGGGAGGGGGACAGGGGAGGGGATAGGGGAGGGGAACAGGGGAGGGGGACAGGGGAGGGGGACAGGGGAGGGGGGCAGGGGAGGGGGGTAGGGGAGGGGGACAGGGGAGGGGGGCAGGGGAGGGGGCAGGGGAGGGGGACAGGGGAGGGGGGCAGGGGAGGGGGCAGGGGAGGGGGACAGGGGAGGGGGACAGGGGAGGGGGACAGGGGAGGGGGACAGGGGAGGGGGACAGAGGCCAAGCACAGATAGTGGAGGGGGACAGGGGACTAGCCCAAATAGGGGAGGGGGACAGGGGGCTAGCCCAAATAGGGGAGGGGGACAGGGGGCTAGCCCAGATAGGACAGGGGCTAAGCCAGATAGGACAGGGGCTAACCCAGATAGGGGAGGGGGACAGGGGACTAGCCCAAATAGGGGAGGGGGACAGGGGACTAGCCCAAATAGGGGAGGGGGAAAGGAGGCTAGCCCAGATAGGGGATGGGGACAGGGGGCTAGCCCAGATAGGACAGGGGCTAAGCCAGATAGGGGAGGGGGACAGGGGACTAGCCCAAATAGGGGAGGGGGACAGGGGACTAGCCCAAATAGGGGAGGGGGACAGGGGGCTAGCCCAGATAGGACAGGGGCTAAGCCAGATAGGGGAGGGGGACAGGGGCTAACCCAGATAGGAGGAATCAGGACAGGGGATAACCCAGATAGGACAGGGGCTAACCCAGATAGGACAGGGGCTAACCCAGATAGGACAGGGGCTAACCCAGATAGTGAGGACAGGGGACGAGGAGGGACCAGATGGATACTGGCAGCACAGGCACTATATGACAGGCAGGACAGGGCAGGACAGGGCATGGCATGGCAGGGCAGGACAAGGCAAGGCAAGGCACGGACAGAGTAGGGCAGGGCAGAGCACTGTAAAGTGCAGCAGACTAGGCAACAGAGAGAGTGAAAAGGAGAAAACAGGACACAACAGGGGGCAGGGAGATCCCAAAGGGGGGTACAGACAAATTTCACCCTGGCTAAAACAAAGACGTCCTAATGAAGAGGCCCTGCCCAGCTCTGCCCTCAAATATTGGCGCTCCACTTGAGAGGCCTGATATTGGTCACCTTGAGCGGTGGCAGCAGCCCGCCTAGATATGGAGCAACTCGTGGTTGGTGGTGGGAGCCGCTCCAACTAACCCTGTAAGCACCGCGAGATGCCGCGAGATGCCGCGAGATGCCACGAGATGCCGCCAGGTCCAGGGGCAGCATAGGACTGGTGGGTAACGCACCATAAGGTGGGGTATGATGCATGGATGCATCCCTAGCAAATAACTCGGCTGCTGGGCTATATAAATGCCTCATGCTGTGCATTAAAGCAGTCTACTGCCCTCACAGGGTTAGGTGGGCGGTGGGTGGTACGGACCGGCAGGCAGGAAGCCACACTACCTGCACGGTGGGTGGAGGCGGGGACGGGGCATCACCAGGAGGGGTGGCCAGAGGGGGGCAGGGGGAAGGGGGGAGGGGCATGGGGGGAAGGACATGGTAGGGGGAGGAGGTCATGACAGGAGAGGAGGGAAAGGCATAGCAGGAGATCAAAGAGAAAGGAAGGGGAGGATAGAAGAAATGAAGTCTGACTGCGATAGAGAAACAGAAAGAGGGATACAGATAGAAGGAGACAAGAGAGGCAGAGGGAGACAGAGAGAGACAGAGATAAAGAAAGAGAGACAAAGAGAGACAGAGAGAGACAGGGAGAGACAGAGAGAGAGAGGGGTGATTTAGATCGTATGCACGGCAGGTGTATCCTAAGACGTACACTATACATTTGGGAAGTTCTATGAGGCCAAATTTACATAGTTGCTATCAGGACTGCTATCCACAACTTCAACATAAAAATGCATTGAAACAGAGAGACCACCGAGCCCAAATACCCTGTCATACATTATCCCTTTTCTTGTGACACAAGTTACCCTTCTACTCGGGTTCTCACATGTATGTCCTGGGCCCTACCGTATTACAGTGTACCTCCTGTGACCTCCCCTGTCTTCCCTTCGTCCCTCCTTGCATGCACCCACTGGGAGGGGAGGGGATATATACGCTGTGGTCTTCAGAGGAGGACGGGGTGTTTATAGAAGTTAGATATTGGAGGCAGGGTGGAGGTATTCTAGGCTGCCCACTGATGGATGGTACATGAGGAACAGATATCAATACATGCTGTGTAGGATGCAAAAAAAAGTACTATGTGAAACAAGACGACGACCCAGCCCACAGACCCAGTTACATACTCAGCTTCCCCCCTGTCTGTAACACGTCTGTTATTTCTCCCCAGGTCCTATTGGTACACCACATATTGCATATAGCAGCCACCGTTCTATCTACATGGTGGCCACTATCTAGTTACTATGTGTCTGCCCACCCCTGTACCCCCTCCCCCAGTCCCTATATGTCTACCTACAGTCCCCCACTCCACTAGTGACTCTATGCCTACCTACAGTACCCTGTACCACCTCCCCCAGTCCCCTAGTTAGTCACTATATGTCCACCTATACAGTTCCCCAGTCACTATATGTCCACCTACAGTTCCCCAGTCACTATATGTCCACCTACAGTTCCCCAGTCACCATATGTCCACCTACAGTCCCCCAGTCACTATATGTCCACCTACAGTCCCCCAGTCACTATATGTCCACCTACAGTCCCCCAGTCACTATATGTCCACCTACAGTCCCCCAGTCACTCTATGCCTACCTACAGTACCCTATACCACCTCCCCCAGTCCCCTAGTTGGTCACTATATGTCCACCTACAGTCCCCCAGTCACTCTATGCCTACCTACAGTACCCTATACCACCTCCCCCAGTCCCCTAGTTAGTCACTATATGTCCACCTATATAGTACCCCAGTCCCCCCGTGAAGGCGGCAGGGATCACGATGCCCGGATGTAGTCGGTACCAGGGGACGCCCGGGGGACGCCCAGAGGACGCCAGGTGGCGGTATAACCGGTCTGTACATCTCCCTCCCTTCAAACCTCCTTTTTCTGATTGTTCCAAACCTTTGCTTCTTTTGAATTATTTAGCTTTCCCGACAGCTACAATTTCTACAATTCACTGCCTTTCCTTTCCCCACTTCCCCTGCTCCATTCCCTCCCTTCTTCCCCTCCCCTCCCCTCTCTCCCTACCAACACTCACCCTCTCTGCCTACCTGCGTCCATCCGTCCAAGATGGCCACCACAGAGGTCCTGTATAGACGCGGGCAGAACGCGGGCAGAACGCGGGCAGAACGCGGGCAGAACGCAGTCAGGACGCGCACAGAACGCCAATATTCCCAGCCGCTCCTAACACGTCTTCACTCGTCAGTAGACATTGCTTCTTGTCTTCATCACAAGATCACAACGTGTAGCGCAACTTGTACGCCTAGAGCGCTGGTAGAGTCGAGGCTAGACTTTGCTGTATATGTTACATGTATTAACATATCTTTAAAACCTCTCTGTTTTAGACAGGTAGGGGAGCTCAGTACGGGAGGGGGATGTGCAAAACGGAATAAAGAAGTGTGGATGAAGGAGGGAGGGCATCAAGTGTGGAAGGGGGTAGAGTAGCCCGCGCCAATGTTCCGGCTCCATATACTACTCACGCGCAGAGGCAGAAAGAGGGCGAGCGCCTGATAGTACAGCCCTATGCATCTACCTTACATGCCATTGGAAAAGAGAGGGAAGCAGAGAGACAGAGAGAGGAGAGGGAGAATGAAAGATAGACAGACAGACAGACAGAGACAGAAAGAGACAGGGAGAGGAGGAGAGAGAGAGAGAGAGAATAGAGAGAGAGAGAGAGAGAGAGAGAGAGAGAGAGAGAGAGAGAGAGAGAGGGAGAGAGAGAGAGAGAGAGAGAGAGAGAGAGAAATAACGGTATAGGTATAGGGGTATTTGGGGAGGAGGGAGGCAGGAATAGGTCAGGGCTATGTGCGGCCTTCCCCCGTGACTGGTGGTCCCTCCTGCGTATTGATCGGTGGTAATTAAGGCGCGGTGAGGGGTGCAGGGGGTGCAGGGGGTGCAGGGGGTGCAGGGGGTGCAGGGGGTGCAGGGGGTGCAGGGGAGGGGTATGGAGGTTCACGGTTGACGCCTCTGGAGGGGTGGCCGAGTGTGGCCCGGGGGCGCAGGGCAGAGGGGTCAGGGGTAGACCTGGCGGCGGGGGCTGGTACTTTATACCGTGCCCTCCCCCCTCTGTGCCCCCCAGCTGCCCCCGGCACACAACCCTTAGCCACACAGAAAGGATGCCCCACACGGGACCTACCCTGCTACCATGTGCTACCTGACCCCATCCTTACCTGCTCTGCCCTACTTTGCCTCGTCCCGTTTTTCCCTGCCTTGCATTGCCCTGCCCTGCCTTGCATTGCCCTACCCTAACCTGCCCTGCCCTGCCTTGCCTTGCCTTGCCTTGCCTTGCCTTGCCTTGCCTTGCCTTGCCTTGCCCTGCTCTGCCCTGCCTTACCCTGCCTTGCTTTGTCTTACATTGCCTTGCTCTGCTTTGCTATCCTCGAACCTAGCCTGCCTCGCCTTGCCTTGCCCTGGCACACCCTAGACTGCTCTACCATACCCTATCCTACATCGGCTATGCATACCCGTCCTTATCATTCTCTGTCCCGCCCTGCCTAGCTGCCTCCTCCTCCATATAAAGTGATCTCCTTCCATATAACCTTGCCTCCCTCTCCCTCTCTATCAGACCCTTACCCCTGTGTCTGCTAGTAACACTCGTGTTAACTACATACAACCCTCTCTCCTTTCATATTCCCTTCTCCAACCCCTCTAAAAACTTCTAACCTCTCTCCTTCTCGATGCCCCTCCGTGTCCCCTCCCTGCCCCCTCACTGCCCCTCCTCTGCCCCCTTCCTACCCATGCCCCCCTCTTACTGCCCCCCTGTCACCTCTTCTGCGCCCCCTCCTTGCCCTCCCTACCCTGCCACTGCCCCCTCACTGCCCCTTCTCTGCACCTTCCCTGCCCCCCCCCCCTACAGGGCCCCGGGCTGTCCAACACTCACCACTCACCCATCCCCTGCTGTGGGGGGTGGAGGGGAGGGGGGGGGGTGAGGAGTATCCGGCGCCGGACGCAGGCAGCTAGCTCCAGGGCTGATCATGCTAATGTATGCTGCACGTATTAACATGGCCAGGGGCTGGAGGAGGTGGCAGGAGGAGGCATTCTGTATCCAGGATGGCGTCACCTGTGTCACATTGCCTCTCTGTGCGGGTACAACCATCCTCAGCCACCATGCGTGGATACACCACAACTCATGTAACTGGTTCTGGGTGTACACCAGAACTATGGTGGGAGAGTGACAACTCTGCTACGGATAGAGACCCCTCAGAGAGGCACTTCCTGAGTCGGTGACTGAGTGGGAATGCGCTGTGTGTGTGTGGGGGGGGGGGGGTGAGAGTGGCCGGTGGTGGTGGACAGGCAGGAGGTAGGAGGCGGTAGGTGGACCTCCCCGGGTGGTGCCTTGGTCTGTATATAGGGCTGTAGAGGCATACCCAGTGGGTCAGCCATTCATAAGTGCGACTACAATCACTGATTAGACCCAACCTGACTGGTACCTTATCAATGGGTAACCATCACTTCCAGGGACAAGCTTGTCCCCAGCCTATCAGCTCTTATAATGGCTTGTCGCCACAACAGGCTCTTTAGTCCCGAATTAGGCGAATAGGCAGAGGCAGTGTGGGTGCTACCCATGCTACCTATATGTATATTGTGTAGGTCATATGACAATAGCTTAGCGTCAAGATGGATTTCATGCTTCACGATACGGCTACATTGTGCATGCATATATTTTCAATAACCCCTCTTTTTTTGCCTTCAAATAAATAAATGTATAACTTCTACTCAAGTCAATAACTGTTCTTCTCCCCATTCATAGTAACAGTGATATTTAAGAAAGAAAAACGCCTCATTTCCCTTAGGGTAGATTCAGTATTGAGAGCCACAGGTCTAATGTAGGTAGTGGTATAGGAACAAAGGCGGTGGGCGCGGGGTAGGGGTGCAGGGTGCCTGGTGGTGGTGTTGGGGGGGGGGGGCTGGCTGACCGGGGTACAGGTAAACCACACACTCTCAACACATGATACTATAGTCTGAATTGTTTTATTGAAACAATTATTTATTAAAATTCATGTTATTATTCTTATGTCATGTATTATGTAAATGGTGACCTCCCTTTGTTATCAATGGAATATTGGCATATATTTTGTCCTTGTTATGTGTTTCACCATCCATTGTGCCATGTTAAAACGGGCCCTTCATATTCCAATGGGGCTTCCTTTAAGGGGTAGGAGATACAGTGTTGACAGATAGGACATACAGTGTTGACTCAATGGCCCAAGTCCCAAATTCTACAATATCAAAAACCCTAAGATCTCCATCTCATCCCTACATGGGTAAAATTCGACACGGGTGACACGGCGACATGGCCCTTTTAAGCCCTTTTAATAATCGACAGACACAGGCAAATTAGGGATAAAAATCGACTCACATGGATTTTTCTCTAAGTTCTTATATACCTAAAATTCTACACAATGACACAGTCCTTCTGCTAAAAATGGACACAACGACATGGCCAAAATTGTGGGTACCCATGGAGAGGCACCTTCTTGTAATCCCTTACGTCACTCCAATCCCATGTGGAGTCCTCCCACGTTTTTGACATAGCCTATAAACAGCGTTACGTGCCTGCCTGACTCTGAGTTGGGGCTGGTTGCCGGTGAGCCTCCCTCCGACATGTCTACCATGTAAACTATTCATACCTGTAGCCGCCACACTACAGGTGCATGCTGGGACTGGCGTCACCCGGCCGTGACGTGCCGTCATGACGTCACCACGCGCGTCCCCCGTGCGTCGTGCCGTGACGCATGAATAGTTATGTGGCAGTAGTCGGTCCATATTCATACTCATGTATACTTTTATTCATGTGTCTTGTTGATAACTATCTTCACCCTTAGTCCCTGTATTTGCAAGTGCTATTCTCATTTTGTATCCCAGAGACAAGTATCCTTTTAAAACCCACAATGATTTTTTAGAGTGTATTTCGTCTGGGAAATTGTCCTGTGGTAGAAATCAGGCCTGTGTCCTAGGGACAACCCATAGTTAAAAAGGACCACTCTGTTGTCACATGCACATGGGTCAGCAAGTGTGTGTGCTGGACCCTTTCTGTGACGTAGGTGGCTTGGGGCAGAGGTATTCCTTTTGAGTGTTTGTTGTGATTTCCTCTGCATGGGAGAATGGGTACAGGAGTGTGGGCGGTGGGGGGGGGGGTGAGGCCATATAGCCAGGTTAGGTCACCCAGTGTACAGGGGTGGGGGGGGGGCATATAGCCAGGCCGACAAAGGGTACTGCACCACTCTATACATCTCCAGTAGGGGTGGCACAGCAGCGCCGCTATAGCGGTAGCAGTAACCTGACAGCATTCTGCATGGGAGAGCTGAATAGAGATAGAAGTTTTAAATCAAAATAATGGCCACCCCACTAGGGGTGGATCCTGGGGATCCAGACATTGCGTCCCCCCCCCTTTTTTTTGATCCACCGTGAGTCAGGGTACCACGCTTTTCGGTACGTGTTTGCCCCCCTCCCAATCTTTTTTTCAAATTCCTGGGTCCGTCCTAATTCCCCAACTATACCCCACTTGGCCTTGTCGTGATGAGTCCTGGTCATCCCTGGTTAGAACCAGGACAGGGTTCATGCCCACTACATTGTGGGTGGTTTGTGCTTGGGCCAAATAAAAAAAAGGTTTGTTTCAGGTAACATGGGAAGAAACTCTAGGGTCGGTAGGTCGGATTTTTTTTTCACTTTTTTTTTACATACTTAAAAATCGACCCGAAAAAGTGTAGAAATGGGAGGTGTTTTTTTCAAAACTTTTGTAAACCTACAATTGACCTAAAAAAAAGTGTAAAAATACAAACATTTCTTCAAAATTGGATAAAAAAACGTTTGGCCTTGTTATATAAACCCTTGCACTACACAGAACAAAGCTTTATGTATTACCCACGCATGGTACAAAGCTTTATAATGTCTGTCCGCTGTACATATATGTAGCAAGGCTTGTGCCCCCCCGCCCACTCCATTAACCCTTTAATTACAGGATGTCGCTAAAATATTACTTTTGTTGTCATGATGCAACAATGCAGCACCGACTAGTAACTCGCCAGTGCTGCATTGGTGCATCATGCAGACCCTTCGGGAGTGTCTCATCCCCATAGGTCGGGCATGATGCTTGAATGCAGCACCTCCGAGTTACGCGCCAGTGCTGCATTCATGTATTATGACAACCAAGAGCATGATGCATTAATTATTAAGGTATTATGCTGTCCTTAAATGGTTAATACGGTATCAATAGGTGATGAGTGTCGTGGTACCACCAGCTGGCCCACCTGTGCCCCCTGCCGGGAGGGAGGAGGGGGGGGGGTGCTGGTGCACTGTCAGAAGTTAGTGTACCTGCACAGCGAGATATACTGTAGCTGCACAGTATAAAATGAGGTATTTTTAGTTTCCACAATGACATACCGTACAGCTACATTCACCAACTGTAGTACACCACACACAGGAGATAATGGGTTTAACCTTCGCACAATGAGAAATACGTTTTTCTCCTCATATTTCTTCAACCCATTTAACATGCATTTCCACCTATATTGACATAGAAATGTTAGCTAGCGAATATTTTGAATATGTACATTTGTATAATTTAGATGTTCTATAGATAAACAACAGTACTGCCTATTGTGCCAAGGTTAGACTCGAACCCACGTTCTCCTGTGTGTGGTGTTCTACAGTAGGTGAGTATTGCTGTACCGTATGTGATACTGGAAACCAAAAATACCTCTTTTTATACTGTGCAGCTACAGTACTTACTTCTAACAGTGTGGGATTGGGACACCTGTATGCTTCTCTACCCCCTATAGAGGTGTGTGCTGGCCTCATTGTTCCCCATGTGGGGAGATATCATAAACATACACTATAGTTTATATGTGGCACTCTGAGGCTTCCTGGAAGCGAGGACATAGAGAATGATATATCTCAGAGGTTAGACTGGGAGAGAAGCTTGTATATCACTCCCACCTCCCTGTACTACTCACCAACGATGTCACGCCTAGGGAGGGAGAGGGAGAGAGAGAGGGAGAGGGAGAGAGAGGGAGGAAGAGGGAGGGAGAGGGAGGGAGAAGGAGGGAGGGAGGGAGGGAGAGGGAGGGAGAGGGAGGGAGAGGGAGGGAGAGGGAGGGAGAGGGAGGGAGAGGGAGGGAGAGGGAGGGAGAGGGAGGGAGAGGGAGGGAGAGGGAGGGAGAGGGAGGGAGAGGGAGGGAGGGAGGGAGGGAGAGGGAGGGAGAGGGAGGGAGGGAAGGAGAGGGAGGGAGAGGGAGGGAGAGGGAGGGAGAGGGAGGGAGAGGAAGGGAGAGGGAGGGAGAGGGAGGGAGAGGGAGGGAGAGGGAGGAGAAGGAGGGAGGGAGGGAGGGAGAGGGAGGGAGAGGGAGGGAGAGGGAGGGAGAGGGAGGGAGAGGGAGGGAGAGGGAGGGAGAGGGAGGGAGAGGGAGGGAGAGGGAGGGAGAGGGAGGGAGAGGGAGGGAGAGGGAGGGAGGGAAGGAGAGGGAGGGAGAGGGAGGGAGAGGGAGGGAGAGGGAGGGAGAGGGAGGGAGAGGGAGGGAGAGGGAGGGAGAAGGAGGGAGGGAGGGAGGGAGAGGGAGGGAGAGGGAGGGAGAGGAAGGGAGAGGGAGGGAGAGGGAGGGAGAGGGAGGGAGAGGGAGGGAGAAGGAGGGAGGGAGGGAGGGAGAGGGAGGGAGAGGGAGGGAGAGGGAGGGAGAGGGAGGGAGAGGGAGGGAGAGGGAGGGAGAGGAAGGGAGAGGAAGGGAGAGGGAGGGAGGGAGATGGAGGGAGAAGGAGGGAGAGGGAGGGACAGGGAGGGACAGGGAGGGAGAGGGAGGGAGAGGGAGGGACAGGGAGGGACAGGGAGGGACAGGGGGACAGGGAGGGACAGGGAGGGACAGGGGGACAGGGGGTAGGGGGGGTAGGGAGGGACGGGGAGGGGGAGGGAGGGAGGGAGAGGGAGGGGCAGGGAGGGAGAGGGAGGGAGAGGGAGGGAGGGAGAGGGAGGGATAGGGAGGGAGAGGGAGGGAGAGGGGGAGAGAGAGAGAGAGAGAGGGAGGGACAGGGAGGGAGAGGGAGGGAGAGGGAGGGAGGGAGAGGGAGGGAGAGGGAGGGAGGGAGAGGGAGGGAGAGGGAGGGAGAGGGAGAGCGAGGGAGAGGGAGGGCCAGGCGGCAAGTAGAGACAGAGGTAGATATGTGTGTCAACAGCTAGTGTGTGCGTGCACGTCCTACACACTAAGCCGTCACCACCTCCCCCTCTAACTCTACCACTGATACCACAGCGGACCACCACCGCTAGTCTAAGTAGTATAGCACACCATACCCCTGCACCGGGCCACACTCACATACCCCCAACCATGCACACCACACCCACTTGTGTATAGCACCCACCAATTGGGAGTGTATCAACCCCATAGTCAGTATGATGCATAGAGATCTTTAGGCCTACTTGCATGCATCATGCCGGAAAAGGGACACGGCGCGTATCATACCCCTACCCAGCACCATACCACACAGTTACTACATACTACCGGTACTCCAGGCGGGGTGTGGAGATGGCGATGGGGGGGGGGGGGGGGGGGTGACAAAACGTGGTACCAGGGCAGCAGGAATGGCGGGGTGTGCCAATAACTAGACGTGCTAGGACGGTTAACGCCCACCACGAGCTGCTTTAATGTCCTCTGTCATTTGGCGTCATGTTGATGAATGCTGCCATGGAGAGTCAACTTACCACAGCTGCATTCATGCATCATGCCTAACCACCAGGAGCGTATCAACCCCGCATGGTAGGCATGATGCCCTGGGGAGTAACTCGCTAGTGCTGCATACATGCATTATGGCGACCTATGACATAGGAATCTGGAGCTATACCCTGTGGGTCCGCCATTTTATATTTCGCTGGTTGTGGTTAAACCCACAGTTAAGACATCCCACTATGGGTACAAATAGGGGACATACAGGGGACAGGCTAGTAACAGTGTTATCAGCTCTTATCAGTGCTGGTCGCCGCAACCAGCTCCAGTCCCGACTAGGCCCTATAACACATTAAAGCACAGTGCGGCCCTTAACGGGTTACCACCGGCCTGGTATAGTGGCCCACATACTGCCGTGCTCACAGGTGCCACCCCCCCCCCCCCGTCCTGTGGTGGTCGATGTGGCCGTCCCCGCCCGGGCGTCACACGCAGGAGGTGGGAGGTATTCCTTACTAGTGGGACCCCTTATGTGTGCCGCCACTGTTGGTCTGATACCGGCGAGATTAGCACTAATAACAAATGCCACAATGTGTACCAGTTGTTACATAAGGGATCATGCATTAAAGGCCGGGTGATTATTTCATCGGTCAAAAATACATTCTGCCAGGTGCCTATAGGCATGTAGCTGGATGCATTATCAACCCATGAGATAACTCCCTGGCCTTCACTGCGGAATTCTTAGGGTACATTATGTAAACGCTTGTACCCATGTGACCGCTGGTACCAGTGCTTATCTCGCCAGTTACAGGCTTAAGTAATGGATGCGCCCACAGGACGTCCAGCTTGACCCCTATAGCAGGGGTGTAGCCATAACACGCCGCATGCAGCCACACGGACATTCTCACCCAGAGGTCAGCGGAGGAATACCTCTCTGCGGGGTCAACCTGAGACAGAGGTCGACTCATGAATCCCTCTCTGGTGGGTCCAAATCTGTGTCACCGGCATCACTCTCCCAACACAGGCTTGGTGCAGACCCAGACGTGGTTATATAGATGACTATAAATGGGTGAATGGAGAAGGATGTACCCACACAGAGAGGACTTGGCCTCGTGTGGCGCCACTCTGGTTACAGAATCCCACATGGTGACAGCACCCTCAGTATGGTGACACGAGCAGCAGGACGGGGGGAGGTGTGAGGGGATGGGGATGGGGGACAAGGTAGTAGCAGAAAGGGACATGGAAGAGGAATGTTACAGGGGGCAATGATGAGGGGAGTTGTAGGGATAGGGGCATGTACTTAACAGACTCACACATCCCTCCGGGGCTGGTACATGGTTAGCACGTCGTACCACTGACCATGGATCGGTGCGCCGAGCAGCCTCGAGCTCTCCAGGCCCATTACAGCCGTCAGGCTGTAATGGGCCTGGACAATTTTGTATCTAATAACTGTAACCTAGTTAGAAAATGATCCAGGATCCTGGATCATTTCTTAATGAGATAGCTCAACCACTGATTGGTTAGCCATGGTCACATGATCATGAATGACATATATATGTTGTGTTTGGCCTCATGGGTTCGAATCCCACCTTGGCAAAAATATAGGTTCGTTTTTTCACATTATTTATTTGGCCTATTTGAAGCATAAATACCCCTATACGGGCATAGTAATATTGTATATTAAATATTTAGATAGGGAAAATAGTGTAAAGGAGGTGCATTGTACAGGTATAAAAATTCCTACCAATTGTGCCATGATGGGACTCGAACCCATGATGTCCAGATTGCTGGTATCCAGTTCAACCCAGTATATAAGAACTCTCCCAGACTGTATACATACAGTCGGGGTCCGAGACTGTGCGCCGAGGGGAGCAGGAAGGGGGTTGGTTCGGGAGGGGCAGAACGCAAGGTGCAGATGTCGAGGGGTGCCTCCATCGTTTAGGATGACTTCTATAGAACTCCTAGAATAATACCACTATCATATAAAATCTGTCACGGAATTAAAAAAAGAGTTGCATATTGGGAGAAGGCACTAGGACGAGGACATGAAGAAAGGGAGAAAGGAAGAAAAAAAGGAAAAAAAGAAAGAAAGAAAGGAAGAAAGGAAGGAAGGAAAAAAGGAAGGAAGGAAGGAAGAATAGAGGGGGGATGGGAGAATGTAGGACAGAGGTGAAGGGGGTAGGGGGAGGAGGGAAGGCGAGCATGAAGGATGGGGTGGCGGTGTGTAGCTTAGTGTGGGAGGGTTGACACTGCTACCAGGGGAATACACACATGTAGTTCCCACATCCCCCTGTAGGGGGCGGGGGTGTCGGCACCCTGTATATATAGGGGTCAAGCTGGACGTCCTATGGGCGCATCCATTACTTAAGCTTGTAACTGGCGAGCTAAGCACTGATACCAGCGGTCACATGGGCACAAGCTGTTACATAATGCACCCTAAAAATTCTGCAGTGAATGCAGGGTGTTATCTGATTGGTTGATAATGCACCCAGCTACACACCTATACCCTGGACGACGCGTCCCCACACCACGGGCACACGCCGACCGCAGCGCCATCCTGCCAATAGCGGCACATACATGAACTGACTTGTAACTGGTATGTATGGTGTGAAGGGGTGCATAGTACTCAGAGCGACTAGCCTGGTTGTATGGTTCAATTCTATATACTACTTACTACTATATACACGACACGTAGAATGACATGGGAACTGGACCATGTTATCCTGATATGCTGCACTTTCTCCTAGGTATATCAACCTACCCACATTCATGATATGTGGTACCTGTTGGTGTTATACCGCAACAACCTCCTAGATTAGGCCAAAAAAGGTTTGTTTCAGTTAACATGGCAAGAAAATATAGGGTCGGCAGGTCGGATTTTCTTTTTTTAACTTTTTTTAAACATGAAAGTACTAGGCCGCCTTACCGAAGACCCTAAATTTGACCCAAAAAAAGGCAAAAATACAAAAAATTCCTCAAAATTGCATAACAAAAAGATGGATCGGCCCTGTTTTGATATGGTCGGTCGGGTGACCTGAAACAAACTTTCTTTTTTTTGGCCTTACCAAAGGGAGTGGTCATCATATCATAACAGGTGCGGGTTGGTGGATATTACGGACGAACGCACGGACATGTTTCCGCCCCCTCTCTCAACATTAGTTTCTTTGCTGCAAGAAGTGAAGTTATATCTGACCCGCTCCCTCTGGAGGGGTCAATATCTTCGACCCCCCCCCCCTCCCTCTATTGTCAAATAATGGTCACTCCCTAACTGACGCATACACCATAAGGCCCTGCACCTAAACAATGTGTCTATTCCTCAACTACTTTAGTAAGTCTAGTCTCACCCTTGATACTGGCGTGTTCCGCCATACACACTCACTCATATACCTGGTCCATTCATGGCTGACGTTATCTTGCCCTGCATCTGCCTCTGCCTACTTTTGTTATATATGCAACAGGCTATCTATATACCATAGTTCCTCTTCCACTCACACCCACAAACAA
>CANHQG010000066.1:27585-61673 GCA_947462335.1 Harmothoe impar
TGGGGAGTAACTCGCTAGTGCTGCATACATGTATTGTGGCGACCAAGGCTATAGGACATTGAAGCACAGTGCAGCCCTTAAAGGCCCAGTGCCCTATATATAGCGCTGAGTACCTGTCCCGACTCCACTCCGACTGCCGCTGGAGGGGTACCGAGACCTGCGGGTTTAACGGGTTACCACCGGCCTGGTATGGTGGCCCACATACTGCCGTGCTCACAGGTGCCACCCCCCCCCCCCCCCCCCCGGTTACCACCGTCCTGTGCTGGGGTCGATGTGGCCGTTCCCGCCCGGGCGTTACACACTGGAGGTGGGAGGTATTCCTTACTAGTGGGACCCCTTATGTGTGCCGCCATTGCTTCGTCTGATACCGGCGAGATAAGCACTAATTGCAAATACCACAATGGGTACCAGTTGTTACATAATGCACCCTAGGGATCCTGTATTAAAGGCCGGGTGATTATTTCATCGGTCAAAAATACATTCTGCCAGGTGCCTATAGGCATGTAGCTGGATGCATTATCAACCCATGAGATAACTCCCTGGCCTTCACTGCGGAGTTCTTAGGGTACATTATGTAAAAGCTTGTACCCATGTGACCGCTGGTACCAGTGCTTATCTCGCCAGTTACAGGCTTAAGTAATGGATGCGCCCACAGGACGTCCAGCTTGACCCCTATAGCAGGGGTGTAGCCATAACACGCCGCATGCAGCCACACGGGCATTCTCACTCAGAGGTCAGCGAGGAATACCTCTCTGCGGGGTCACATTGAGACCGAGGTCGACTCATGAATCCCTCTCTGATGGGTCCAACTCTGTGTCAGCAGCATCACTCTCCCAGCACAGGCTTGGTGCAGACCCAGACGTGGTTGTATAGATTACTATAGATGGGTGATTGGAGAAGGAAGTACCCACACAGAGAGGACCTCGCCTCATGTGGCGCCACTCTGGTTACAGAATGTCAATGACAGCAGTGCACCTTCACCCTCAGCATGGCGGCAGCAGGATGGGGGGGGGGGGGGGCTGTGAGGGGACGGGAATGGGGGCAAGGTAGCAGCAGAAAGGGACACCAAAGGGGAGTTGTAGGGATAGGGGCATGTACTTCACAGACTCACACATCCCTCCGGGGCTGGTACATGGTTAGCACGTCGTACCACTGACCATGGGTCGGTGCGCCGAGGGGAGCAGGAGGGGGGTTGGTTCGGGAGGGGCAAAACGCAAGGTGCAGATGTCGAGGGGTGCCTCCATCGTTTAGGATGACTTCTAGAACTTATAGAATAATGACACTATCATACAAAATCTGTCACGGAATTTTAAAAAAGAGTTGCATATTAGGAGAAGGCACTAGGACGAGGACATGAAGAAAGGAAGAAAGGAAGAAAAAAAGGGAAAAAAAGAAAGAAGGAAAGAAAGGAAGGAAGGAAGGAAGGAAGGAAGGAAGAATAGAGAGGGGGATGGGAGAATGTAGGACAGAGGTGAAGGGGGTAGGGGGAGTAGGGAAGGCGAGCATGAAGGATGGGGTGGCGGTGTGTAGCTTAGTGTGGGAGGGTTGACACTGCTACCAGGGGAATACACACATGTAGTTCTCACATCCCCCTGTAGGGGGCGGGGGTGGCGGCTCCCAGTATATATGTATACCCTGGACAACGTGTCCCTACACCACGGACACACGCCGACCGCAGCGCCATCCTGCCAATAGCGGCACATATATGAACTGACTTGTAACTTGTATGCATGGTGTGAGGAGATGCATACACTGATATTCCTAGGCTCCCTATACGCCCAACCTCTCAGTCACTAGTGCCTAACCTAGTTAGTCATTTTTTGGCTCCCTATACAACCAACCTAGATTAGTTATTATTGTCAGGTTGGTCACTACTGACCAACCCACCTTAGTCTTTTTATTTCCAGGGGGAGCCACTGAGTGGTCATCACAGGTGGCCCCAACTAGTGGTATACAAATACAACACACCAATGATGAACCTAGGTTAGCCACTACTGACTGACCCCTTGGTCATTTTTGAATATAACTTTGCCATTGTGACTAACACTCATATGACCAACCTGGGTTAGTCTGTACTGACTAACCCTTTCAACCTACGGATTTTCAGTGTAGTACTCAGAGCGAGTAGCCTGGTTGTATGGTTCAATGCTATATACTACTTACTACTATATACACGCCACGTAGAATGACATGGGGACTGGACCATGTTATCCTGATATGCTGCACTTTCTCCTAGGTGTATCAACCTACCCATATTCATGATCTGTGGTACCTGTTGGTGTTATACCGCAACAACCTCCTATAGACCAATGCAGCAGGAAAGGGTGAATTTTCAAAATAAAGTTGTGTTTACGTTGATTTTAGCAGAATCCTCACAACATTGTTTGTAATGGCTAAGTTTGCAAAATGTCTCATATCAGTAGACTCACGGTTGGGGCAATTCTCTTTCAAACAGTGTACATTATAATGCAGGAGTTTGAGATTATATCATGAATTTGTAGGTCACGGTAACAAAATTGATCAAAAACTTCATCAGCAACTCTTCTGAAAAGTCCCCCTTTCTTGATGCATGGATCTATAGATTACCTAAGGGAGTGGTCATCATATCATAACAGGCGCGGGTTGGGGGATCTACGGACGAACGCACGGACATTTTCCGACCCCTGTTTCAACGTTAGTTTCTTTGCTGCAGGAAGTGAACTTATCCTAACCCCGCTCACTCTGGAGGGGTCAACATCTCCTCCCCCTCCCTCTATTGTCAAATAATGGCCACTCCCTAACTGACGCATACACCATATGGCCCTGCACCTAAACAATGCGACTATTCCACAACTACTTTAGTAAGTCTTACCCCGGATACAGGCGTGCTCCTCCATACACACTTACTCATACCTGGTCCATTCATGGCTGACGTTATCTTGACCTGCATCTGCCTCTGCCTACTTTTGTTAGATATGCAACAGGCTCTCTATACCATAGTTCCTCTTCCACACCCACCCACATCCACACCCACACATACCCATCCCACTACACATACAGTCACTCTGTCCCCTGCTACCCCTGCCCCCTGCTGCCCCTGCCTGCCCCTGCTCCCACTGCTGCCCCTGCTGCCCCTACCTCCCCCTGCCGCCCCTTGTTCCCCCTGCTCTGCACCCCTCCACCACCCCCTGCCCCCCCTGCTCCCCCTACTCCTCGCCCTGCCCCCTGTCTCCCCCTGCCTCCTGCCCCCCCTCCCCCCCTGCTCCCCCTGCTCCCCTTGTTCCCCCTGTTCCCCCTGCTCCCCCTGTCTCCCCCTGTCTCCCCTGTCTCCCTGTTCCCCCTGCCCTGCACCCATCCCCCACCCCCAACACACAAACACTTCCTCCCAGGTTCCCCAGCTCGTGATGCCTATCTCGCCTGTAGATGGCGCTCCCCTCACAGACCGGGTCTCTGTGTCAGGGCGTGTTGCAGATTGGTGCACGGTGATGGGTCACAGGCCGCATGGCCATCCTCCAGCCCCCCCACCCACCCACCACTACCACTACCACCCCCCGCCCCCACCTACCACTACCCCCCCCCCCCCGGCAACCACCCCTCACCCCACCCCGGGGGGCCACTCCTTGTCTTTTCTATAGTCACTATGTGTGAACATCACCTCAAATCTGGTACCCTTGTCAAGGGGCGAAATTTTCTAAAATCATACCCTTTTCTAGGGAAAATTAGCAAGAAAACAGACCTAAATCACAGATGACCCTGAAAAATATACCCTAATTATGGGTGACCCTGAAAGAAATCCCCTTCTCAAAGGTGACCCTGAAATATTGTAGGAAATTAAGTAAAAATTACCATTTAAAGCTCTGAAAATGTACCCCTTTCTCTCAAAATTAGCCAAAAAAGCACCCCTTATCAAGGACCCTCGCGGGCCCGTGCCTAGGACCCAAAAACGGACCCTTTCCCTTGGAATCGTGTTCACACATGGTATCCATATCTGAGGGAGTGGCCCCCCCCCGGGCACCCCACCCGGCCACTGCACTCCTTCATCCCCTACGTGACGCGTCCGCTTAGCTGTATCGCCGTGTGATAAACCATCCCCGGCCCAGATCCGTTCAGACCCCTCACACAGCAGCACACAGAGCAGCTCACACAGCAGCCCATATAGCGTCACACAGAACAGCTCACAGAGCAGCTCACAGGGCAGCTCACAGAGCAGCTCACAGAGCAGCTCACACAGCAGGTCACAGAGCAGCTCACAGAACAGCTCACAGAGCAGCTCAAAGAGGAGCCCATATAGCAGTTCACAGAGCAGCTCACAGAGCAGCACATACAGAAGCTCAAAGAGCAGGTCACAGGGCAGGTCACAGGGCAGGTCACAGGGCAGGTCACAGGGCAGCACATACAGCAGCTCACAGAGCAGCTCACAGGGCAGCTCACAGAGCAGCAAACATAGCAGCTCACAGAGCAGCACACATAGCAGCTCAAAGAGCAGCTCACAGAGCAGCTCACATAGCAGCTCAAAGAGCAGCTCACACAGCAGCTCACACAGCAGCACATACAGCAGCTCACACAGCAGCCTATATAGGAGCGCACAGAGCAGCTCACAGAGCAGCTCAAAGAGCAGCACATAGAGCAGCTCACAGAGCAGCTCACAGAGCAGCTCACAGAGCAACTCACAGAGCAGCTCACAGGTCAGCTCACAGAGCAGGTCACAGAGCAGCTCGAAGAGCACAGAGCAGCCTATAAAGGAGCGCACAGAGCAGCTCACAGGGCAACGCATAGAGCAGCTCACAGGGCAGCTCACAGAGCAGCTCACAGAGCAGCACACATAGCAGCTCAAAGAGCAGCTCACAGAGCAGCTCACATAGCAGCTCAAAGAGCATCTCACAGAGCAGCTCACAGAGCAGCTCACAGAGCAGCTCACAGAGCAGCTCACAGAGCAGCTCGAAAAGCAGCTCATGCACATAGCAGCTCACATAGCAGCTCACAGAGCAGCTCACATAGCAGCTCAAAGAGCAGCTCACACAGCAGCTCACACAGCAGCTCACATAGCAGCTCACATAGCAGCTCATAGAGCAGCTCACAGGGCAGCTCATAGAGCAGCTCACATTGCAGCTCATAGAGCAGCTCACAGATCAGCTCACATAGCAGCTCACAGAGCAGCTCACAGGGCAGGTCACAGAGCAGCTCACAGAGCAGCTCACAGTGCAGCTCACAGGGCAGCTCTCAGGGCAGCTCATAGAGCAGCTCAAAGAGCAGCCCATATAGCAGGTCACAGAGCAGCCCATATAGCAGGTCACAGAGCAGTTCACAGAGCAGTTCACAGAGCAGCACAGAGAGCAGCTCATAGCACAGCTGGCAGAGCAATTCACGCAGCAGCTCACAGAACAGCACACAGACCACCCCATACAGCAGCCCATATGGCAGCGCACATACCAGCCCATATAGCAGGAAACAGAGCAGCTCACATATAGCAACTCACAGACCAACAGAGCACAGGCCACAGGTCACAGCAACTCACAAAGCAGCACACCAAGCAAGGCACCGGGAGACTCACTGCGCATACATCGTGCATGGCAGCTCACACAGAGCAGCTCATGGCAGCACACAGAATAAATAGCACACCCATCAGATGATAGAGCAGCTCAAACAGCAGCTTGTCACTTCATCAATGCACTGTAAATAGTAAGTGTAGGTACACAGTAGAATATACAGTAGGTTTACAGTATAATCTACTGTAGAATGGATTTACAGTAGAATCTACTGTAGATTTACAGTATATTCCACTGTGGCCCTGCTCAAAAACGCTATTGACAGTTCGAACTGTCAATAGTGGAAAATATTTCTGTTATTGACAGTTCACACTGTCAACAGTGGGAATTATTCCTGTTATTGACAGTTCCTCATGCGAACTGTCAATAGTGGAATATTTCTGTCTTATTGACAGTTCCCATTGACATTGTGGTTAACAAATTATTTTTTTTTAGCAAAAGTGTCTTTCTCTACAGCAAAAGTGTTTTTTTCACCAAATTCAGTTTGGCCCTCAAATTCAGTTTGGCCCTCAAAATCGGTTTTGCCCCATAATCGGCTTTGCCCCAAAATTGGTTATGCCTCCAAAATCGGTTTTGGACCCAAATTGGTTTTGCCCTCAAAATCGGTTTTGTCCCCGGTTGCACTGAAAATCGGTTTTGCCCCTAAAATCGGTTTTGCCCCTGAAATCGAGGTTTGCACTGAAAATTGGTTATGCACTAAAAAGCGGTATTGCACTGAAAATCGATTTTTCCACTAAAATTGACTTTTCCACCAGAATAGAACTTTCCACCAAAATCGAATTTTCCACCAAAATCCCACTATTGACAGTTCGGTGAGGAACTGTCAATAACGGTATAATTTACCACTATTGACAGTTTGAACTGTCAATAAGAGAAAAATATCCCACTATTGACAGTCTGAACTGTCAATAAGAGGAAAGTTTTCCACTATTGACAGTTTGAACTGTCAATAGCTAAATCAAGGTGGGCCGGCTATTGACAGTGCAAACTGTCACTAGCGGGATATTGTTCTCTTATTGACAGTTCAAACTGTCAATAGTGGGATATTTTTCTCTTATTGACAGTTCAAACTGTCAATACCAGGATATTATTCCCTTATTGACAGTTCACACTGGCAATAAGAGATTCATTTCCTCTTATTGACAGTTCCTTTTTGGAAGTGTCAATAAGAGAATCTTTTTTTCCTTATCGACAGTTTGAACTGTCAATAAGGGAATTATATCCTGGTATTGACAGTTCAAACTGTCAATAAGGGAATTTTATTCTGTTATTGACAGTTCGAACTGTCAATAGTCACGGCCTTACCTGCAGGCAACTTTACACCTACAGTAGAATCTACTGTACACCTACAATAATAGCAAACAATTTTAGACAGTCTGCATGGCACCAACAAGAGGGCATGGTGCATTAAGGCACTATGCTGCTTTTTACAGTGTTTAATCCGGAGCTGCTCTTCCCATGGCGACAAGCCCCCGGCTCTCCTCCCTGACTTCCACCCAGGTCTCATATCCCTTCTGTACCTCTCGTCCTACTCCTCCCAAACTTATCATCCTCGACTGAGAGAATTAAGCCTGTGTATAAGTCCTAGTTCCCTATACTACTCACTATCTGTATGCCATGTGATACTTAGCCTGATAGTACGTGGCTTCATGTGTGAGATAGAAGACAAAGGTCCAGTCGGGACACGTGTGGAGATGTGTGGACGTAGGCAGGGGCACGGATACAATAGATATTATGTACAATATAAAGCAACATTTGGCACAATAGAGTTAGACACTGTCCATGGGATATGGGGCAACCTGGTCAGAACCGTGGTGGAGCCTACATACTGTACTCGTACACTGTTAATAGTAACCAGCAGTAGACTCTACTCTAGTTTTAAGTTGAGTTGAGAATTCCTTTATTTATCCTAAAAATTTTACAAATTAATTCAGGGCTTTACAGTACATACCCTGATATTAGTGCGGTACTAACAGTAGTATAGCACATACTGTTAGTTTACAGTAGAAAATATTATGTTTTCAGTGTAAATGGACAAACCTAGACCCAGGGTATCATATCAGTCCCCAGTACCATAGAGAACCCCGTGTTTATTGGGGGACGCAGGGGGGACGCAGGGGGGACGCAGGGGGGACGCAGGGGGGACGCAGGGGGGACGCTGCCTCTCCCTTACTTTCTGAACCCCACCCACCACTCTCTGACCACGTGACCTACAAAGTACCCTGAGCTGCTCCCGCCCCCTCCACCGCCCCTTCACGACTCTACCACCCCTCTCCCAATAGCAGAGCTTCCATCTCTCTCTGCACCACCCCTTTCACCACTCTACCACCCCTCTGCCACTCTCATAGCAGAGCTTCCATCCCTCTCTGCTCCACAGCATGGCACCACAAGGGCCGTATGGTGATTTAGCGTGCTATGTTTACTGTCGCATGATTTATGAATGCAGCCTTGGCCAGAAACTCGCCAGCATAGCATCTATGTATCATGCTGACCTAGAGGGGCTGATGCACTCCCTAAAGGTCCGCGCACCTGGCAAGTGTACCCACCAGTGCTGCATTATGCAGCATGACAATAAGTAACCTAGCATATTAAAGCAATGTGTGGCCTTTAAAGGGTCTTAAATGGTGTGATGCCAGGACGGGGTAAAGAAAAAAGGGGACACTAGGGGCTAATTATCTCCTAACCACACTAATCACTTGAGCATCTGCCAACAAGAAAATTGCGATTTAAATTCCCAATTCACATTGAATTCGCCTTAAGAATAAAGAAATCATCTCAATCCCATCTCAATTCAGATAACAATAATGATTAAGTGAGGACAGTTTAAATGCGTCACCGATCTTAACCCTGTAATACATTTTCCATGAATGCAATCCTAGCAAGTAGATTCCTATAAGGGCTGTCCTCAAGCATATTTTCTGTACAAGGTATTTACTAGAAACTGTCAGTTTTTTTATGCCAACAATGAGATTGGGACAGAGACACCGTTGACCAGCGTGTACCGTGCTAGTCTCTGTGTGTAGAGTGGCGCTCCGACACGGGGCCCTATATATAAGCCGACAGGGGGCGGGTCGGGGCACGGGCCGCCCGGGCATTGATCACCACACACGATTAGGGCGCACGTGACGCCACCTAGCATCAACTTAACAAACTAACACTTACTCACTGCTCCCACACTGCCGGGGTGAGGGTGGGGAGGGGATGTGAACTAGGGGTCATCTGTCACAGACATGCTTCCCTGTCCTGCCTTCCCTGCCCTGCCTTTCCTGTCCTGCCTTCCCTGCCCTGCCTTCCCTGTCCTGCCTTCCCTGTCCTGTCTTCCCTATCATATGCTCCCTTCCATGCCCTGCCTTCCCTGCCCTATCTTCTCTGCCCTGTCCTGTATTCTCCATACTACCCTACCTTCTCTGTTCTGCCTCCTGTGCCCTGCCTTCCCTGCCTTGCCTTCCCTGTTCCGCCTTCCCTGTCTTCCGTGCCTTGCCTTCCTTGTCCTGCCTTCCATTTCCTGCCTTCCCTGTCCTGCCTTCCCTGCCCTGCCTTCCCTGCCCTGCCTGCCCTGTCCTGTCTTCCCTGTCCTGCATTCTGTGCCCTGCCTTCCCTGTTACACCTTGCCTTCCCTTTCCTGCCTTGCCTATCTTGTCTTCCCTGCCCTGTCCTCCCGGCCCTGTCCTGTCTTCCCTGTTCTGCCTTCGCCGTCTCACCTTCCGTCATGTGCTCCCTGCCCTACCCTCCTGCTCTCCCGGCTGTCCCAGACCTACCATCCTGCCTTTCCTACTACAGCTGATGTACATGCACCCTTTCAGGCTCCTCTTGCTACCTCACTGTAGGTCCACCTATGTCCATTATGCCTCCCTTCCCACTTCCCATCACTTCTCTTCACCTCCCTCCGCTAGCTCAATATCTCCCTTCCTGCTCTGTCTGCCTCCCCCCTTCCTGTACGTCAATGCCTGCCTCCATACCTCCCCCACTGGGTCCCCACTACCCACCCCTGTGTGTGTCCTCCCAGTACAGGTGTCAGTGTGCGGGGTGGAGGTGTCAGTTTAGGAGGTGGAGGTGGATGTGGGGTGTTTATGTGCGGCTCAGCAGGTCGTGACACGTGACCACCCTCACACTGTACACACCCGCTAAGGCCACTCAAAACACTGCTTTCTTATCATTGCGCGCGTCATGGAAATCATAATTTTCTAATTTTCTCTTCTTTTTGATGAAAAATGTGTCGAAAATGGAGAAATATTGACAAATGTGATCCCTCCCCCCTGCCCCCCCCCCCTCCCTGCCCCCACTTCCCTGTCTGCCCACATCCATGGGGCCTTTTTATTCTTTAAACCACCAGTATATTCTACTGCCAACAACGACTAATGCCATAGGATATATATATATATATATATATATATATATATATATATATATATATATATATATATATATATATATATATATATATATATATATATATATATATATTGATATTGATATAATATATAAAGCTACCTGCCCGCCTCCCGACCCCCACCATTGCCTCTTGACTGCCCCCCCCCCCTCACCCCCCCCCCCCACCATCACCAGTCCCCTACCCACCCGTGCCACCTGACCTAGATATCAGGGCGCCCACGTCACAGGTGTGAGCAGCTCTGAGCAGCTCAGGGCGGGAGGTGAGCCCGGGGGGGAAAGGTCAGGTGCCCAGGGGACGGGTGGGGAGGCAGGGGTGGGGGCAGGCTCAGGGTGAGGGAGCAGCTATCACACTGAACTGCTCATGTGCTGAGCTAGGGAGCAGCTCATGGGGAGGGGAACAGCTTAGGGTGAGTGGGGCAGCTCTGTAGGAGGAGCAATCCCTCGGAGGGGAGCATGGCGGAGTGGAGGGGCCCTTGATGGGGGGTCCCCATGTCGCATGTCGGTTTTAAGAAATGGCCATGTCGCATGTCTATGTCGCTAAAAAATGCTCATGTCCAATGTCGATTTTAATAACTGTCCATGTCCTAAGTCACTATGATTTTAAGCCTCATGTCGCATGTCACTAGGCCTCATGTCGCATGTTGAATTTAAGAAATGGCCATGTCGCCATGTCGAATTTAGGGGTCTAGGGCCATAGTGGAAGGAGCACACCAAGTTGAAGGAAGGTGGATAGGGGGGCAGGAGGGGAGGGGAGGTACAAGCTCAGCATGAGGGTGCAGCTATCAGACTGAACTGCTCCCTCCCCGTGAGCTGCTCCTAAACCCAGCACATAGTGAGTGGAACAGCTGTGGATGAGGAGCAGCCCATGGGAGGGTAGCAGGGCAGAGTGAGAGGAGCAGCTCATGTTAAGGAATGAAGGAATTGACGATGAGGGGAGCAGCTCAGGATAAGGAATGCATCTTAGTATGGGGGTACATAATAGGTAGGGTAGCAAGTCCGGGTTAAGGATTCAGCCCTGAGGATGGTGTAATCGTCCATATGTAAATGTAACCTCCCCATGTATGTTCATATAGCTATAGCCCTACCTGTCTAGATCTCCATCCCTACACCCGTGAATAAAATGACCTACCCAATATTTTACATATGATTCTCATTCACGGCACGCGCAGGAAGGATCCAATGAACTCGAGCATATAGCTTTAACCCAAAACCTCTGTATTTTCATCCAGATCTCCCAAGAATCCTGAATGCTATGTGTATTATGAACTAATTCAACAATTTAGAATAATCTGGGAATATTTATATGGAGTGTGATAAAGGAGCTTATATTCTTGGTATGATACTCATCACTCTAGAAAGCAAAGTATATACATGTATAGAGAGAGTATGCAGGTGGTTTTGTGCGAGGGACATGGAGGTTGGTGTAGGAGCATGGAGGTGGGATGATTGACCACAGTAGGGGGGGGGGAGACTGCTTGGGGTGGGGGTGGGGTGGTACATGGAGACTGGTAGGGGTGGTGAGGGGGGGGGGGGTGGTCAGAGATAAAGGCGTCCCACCCTGACACATGACAGCCCGGACCGCGCGCCGCACGTAATCTGCGCGCGCATACATCTCGGTTTGTGGCGCGTGGTGCCGCGGTCTGCGATAAGCGGCGTCCATGTATTACTGCGCACCTTACTGCGCACCCTGCGTCCATCTAGCGTCCAGTTAGCGTCCGGCCATACAAGGACAGAGCTGACCCTATACAGTACGCCGCCATCTTGTCCCCTCAATTGCCTTCGCTGGTTCACATACAATTCACTGTCTGTCGCTTATAAAAGGAGAAAAGTGGTCGCAAGTAGAACCAGTAAAACTAAATGAATTTAGTTTAAGTTCCAATATCTGCCGCTGTTACCGTCACTATGGCACTGCACTAAGTCTGCTATAAGCCTGTAGTGTCACAATACTAGAGGAGGCAGCACAGGGTGACCATGTCATGGGGCTGGGTGTGAGAGAGGCAATGGTGAACCAACATGACTCGGGGTAAAGAGGCAAGCAGGACTTGCTGGGATGGTCCAAATGCCAAATACCCATGTGATGAAACAGGTGGGGTACCTGGATATATCTGACTGGCGATCAGTCCATGCCTTGTGTCTGGCTCTTCACAATAGAGGAGCACCTTAATTTTTAACAACACCTCTGACTACAGACTAAGTCCCACAGCATGCAGATTCTCAGTGTTGAAAGGGTTAGTCAGTACAGACTAACCCAGGTTGGTCACATGAGTGTAAGTCACAATGGCAAAGTTATATTAAAAAATGACCAAGGGGTCAGTCAGTAGTGGCTAACCTAGGTCCATCATTGGTGTGTTGTATTTGTATACCACTAGTTGGGGCCACCTGTGATGACCACTCAGTGGCTCCCCCTGGAACTAAAAAGACTAAGGTGGGTTGGTCAGTAGTGACCAACCTGACAATAATAACTAATCTAGGTTGGTTGTATAGGGAGCCAAAAAATAACTAACTAGGTTAGACACTAGTGACTGAGAGGTTGGGCATATAGGGAGCCTAGGAATATCAGTGTAGGTAGCTAGCAGCACGGTAACAGAGGCGTGCTAATCCCGGCAGTAATTCACCTTCTGATTAGGGGAATCAGCATGCGGCAGCGCTCCTGGTGGGACGCATTAACACTACAATGGCCGCACACTGATTTAATGTCCTGGGTCGGCATGATGCATCAATGCAGCACTGGCGAGTCTACTTGACAGGGCTGCATTCATGTGTAGAGGTCGCGGAAAACTTAGTCATTGGATCGGCCGGGAATCGAACCACAGACCTCTCGCACCGGTGACAAGCGTGCTAACCGTTACACTACCAACCCGTGTCTGACTACTCTCCGCTCCCTACGTTACTGGATCGGTATGGTACAGAGGGGGAGGATTACCCAGGTGTTTCACCCCTTCGGGCTTTCCACCAGGGTACGGGGAATCCGACCCCTACACTACCCCCACCAGCTTCCATTATGTCCTCTCGATTCGGATTTTCCGGGGGGTTACCAACCCTGGGCTTTCTCTCCCTCCTAGAAGGGGCTTTATCAAGCAGTTACAGAGAGTCCCAGCCCCCAGAGTATAGAGGCACCTAGTACCAGGCATTCTCACCCACCAGAGACCGAAGGTCCCAATGAGGCTTTATCAAGCAGTTGTTGAGATACCCTGACTTCCCAGCAATGGAAGCTTTCCACATCATACCGATTCAGCCAATTCTGTTGACTAGACTCCATGCTTAACTCCAACTACCCGTACTAGGATCCAGTTCTCCTTCCCAAGGCCCTTGTACAGGGGGGCCCTGTTTTCTCCTTCGGAACCCTAGCAAGTTGGAATGCTCCTGCCGACTAGTCAACGTACTACCCGATTCATCGCGGCAGATCCACCAGTGTAGAGGTCGCGGAAAACTTAGTCATTGGATCGGCCGGGAATCGAACCACAGACCTCTCGCACCGGTGACAAGCGTGCTAACCGTTACACTACCAACCCGTGTCTGACTACTCTCCGCTCCCTACGTTACTGGATCGGTATGGTACAGAGGGGGAGGATTACCCAGGTGTTTCACCCCTTCGGGCTTTCCACCAGGGTACGGGGAATCCGACCCCTACACATGTATGATGCTGACCCTATGGGGTTGATGCGCCCTTGCATGGTCGGCTTGATACATTAGCAAAGCACCAGCGAGTTACTCGCCCGGGCTGCAATGGTGCATCATCATGACACATGAATACGATGCCTTGATGCAGCATGCGGCCCTTAAAGGGTTAACAGGAGGCTCTGGATGTGAGTGGCGCGGCCATGCACACTTTTTATACCAAAGGGCTATCAGGCCATCAGCAGACCACTCCAGGCAGACACTCTGGATACCCCAAGCTGCACCTAGTCGTCATGAGAAACTAGGGCAGTGGAGATTGAGCTGGTGGTCGTAAAACCAAGACGACATGCCGTCATTCGGCGCGTTATTGCTCACTGGGATTGGTCCTGCAGCATGGTGGGATTCATGGCACAGTTATTGAATTAGAAAAACGTGGACAGTTTAGAAGCTGTCCTTTCCTGCACTGATATCCCTAGGCTCCCTATACGCCCAATCTCTCAGTCACTAGTGCCTAACCTAGTTAGTCATTTTACCTATGGATTTTCAGTGTGAGCAGGGGACCGGGTGTTGTATGTATGACGTATGTAATGGGTTATGTAATGCTAAACATATACTTCCCCAGGCTTGGCTTCATTCATCAATTCACCAAGGCTTCTTATCAAAAAGCCAAAGACAGGTTGATAAAAATGGATATATACAAAAAAGCATATCCAAGCTCCATGTGTACAAACGGGGTATATCTTCGATAATTACATTTTATCTAAACCCAATTTCATTCGATCATTCTATTGTTCCTTCTTCAATGCTATGAGTTTGCTTTCAGAACTCTCAATTAGGTACAAGTAAATTCTGTATGCCAGAACCTCTCCTCATTTTCACTAATGTTTGGCTAAATTACTTCTACATGTCTGGATTAGTAAAGGGGGGATATATGTTCTAGGTACAACCAAATTCTGATCAAGTATCTGCCATAAATATCATTGTCTGACGTTGAGGATTGGGCTCGGACGTCTTTGTAAAGTTGGATTAATCTAGATATGAGTATTCTAGTTGGTGAGACCTTTTGGTAAATGTCACCCAGGCAGTGACACGTGGTAGCGGTGCTAAAGGTCAGCAAGAAACGGCCAAGTCGAACCAAGACAACTGTATCCCTGCAACTGGAACAGCATCCTTGATATTTCCATGAACATAATTTCCCCATTAACCTCTAATATGCCATTTTACGTGACGGAAAAGTGAAAATCCTATCCCTGTTCACGCGGTATCAAAACTCGTACTTTTCAAGATAAGTCACTAGTCTGTTGGTACCCTGGGGAAACAGATGGTGCTTGGGGTGTGGCACTGCATTGGTACATGATGTCCACCAACTCGAGGTGTATTAACCCCATATAGGTGTGACATGGTGCTTGGTCAGTTACCCGCCAGCGCTACATTCATGAGACCATGACACATTGAAACACCATGCGGCCCATACTTTACCACATGCCATAAATGATATCTATTACATTGTTTTGTTGATTTTCTTCATTTTAAGACAATAGGGCCATGTAATAAACACAAAACCCCACTTATTAACATAAATGCACATCATAGCTGGGTCAAATCAATCTCAGCCTTCGGCATCGTATGATATGACCCAGCTTCAACGAGTGAAGCATGATGTGCATACATGTATGTCAACGGCGTGTCTATATATTCCCAGAAAATACGAAAAGAAACTAGGTGGCTTCCCGAACTTGCTTCTGAGATATTTGACATCAAAGTTTGAGTATTCTGTAATAGGTTTATATAATGTTCTATAACATATGCTATGAATGTTACCTTAGAGGTTTAACAGTTCCCCACACCCACAGTTATCCAAGTCAGCTTCTACCTCCTGGAGAAAGCTCTCCCTGCACTATGCAATCATCAAAGGGTTAAATGGTTAATCCCAAGTGAATCTACAACAATACGGCTATAATAAAACACTTCAACAAGTGTTACATCATCCTATGCTATGGATGACCACTGTGGTCATGAACGTGACGCACACGTACTTATTTATTTTTCTATTTCTATTCAAAGAACATTGTGATTTTAAATCACCCAAGGAAGAACTCTATGAACTGCCATAAGATAAAAATTATACGGACACTGCTACTAGTTAGCCACCCTAGTTTGAAGTTCAAGTTACTTGCTTGTACTAAATATAGTCATATTTTGTCAATATTTTTGAGAACACCTGCTTTTTGGTTCAGTTACAAATGAAAACATCACATGACTTGCTCTGTAACAAAAGAGTCTCGTTTAGAAACGAAAAAACACACGAAATAATCAACAAATACATAAGGACAGCATGATACCTTAATGCATCATACCCTTGGTCATCATGATGAATGAATGTAGCCTAGCGAGTAACTCGACAGTGCTGCATTCAAGCATCATTGCGACCCTACGGGCTTGAGACACTTCCAAAGAGTCAGCATGGTGCACTAATGCAGCCACCGCGAGTTTCCTAGCCAGGGCAGCATTGGTGCATCACGACGACAAGTGTCATCTTTTAGCGACATCCCTCCTTAAAGGGGCATTCTCACCACTCACACTCTACCACATAGCAGACTAGAACAGTACCAGAATTGTGAGTGGGACACGCTTGGTGATTATGCCACCTTAAAGGGGTTAACACATGTTCTCCGCGCACTATGCGGTCCTCAAAGGGTTAAATGTCGAATCACAAGTGAATCTGTAACCGAAATACTCAACGAATGCATGGATTATAACACATGTGAATACATATCAAATAAAGACATTTTCAAAACATAAAAAGTGTTGACTTACCTCCCTGTCTAGTGGCGACACCTGGTGTCGGTGCGGGTTGTAGCCCCCCTGGAGGAGCTCGTCGCCGTAGTGGTGTGGGGGCACGGGGCTCCCACCTCCAGGGGACGACCCCCCGGCGCGCCCACTACTCCTCAGGTGGTTGAGGTAGGTGGTGGTGATGGGCAGACTGAAGTCTATGATGACGGGTGCCTGGGTGCTGGTGGCACTGGAGGAGTGCTCCTGGGTGTTGGGGAGCTGGGAGGAGGGGAGGGGTGCTACCTCCTGGAGGGGGTGGTGGTTGTTGTTGGTCTCTAGGGAGAGGTGCATCCTCTTCTGACAGTCGGCACACGACATGAGGAACCGCGTCACCGCCTCTCGGGGAAGGAAGGCGTACGTCTCGGCGATCTGAGAGGGGAGAGAGAGGGAAATGGTTAACGATATGTCAATATCACTTAAAACGCCCCAATTACTTTAATTAACCATTTTCCTTGTGTTTAACATCAACTGGTAGATATAGTACAAGTTAGGCGGTACAAGCATTATAATCCAAGGATAGGGTAATTGCTCAAGGTACCGGCTGAGGATAATTCTCATTGTCCAAAACTTTAGGGTTGGGCGAGAAAAATAGGGTAGGTCGGGTTACCGGAATACAACACTGTAAAAAGTATACGGTGGATTGTAGGTGTACGGTTTATTGTAGGTGAACAGTAGAATATACTGTAAGTCTACAGTAGATTCTACTGTAAATCCATTCTGCAGTACATTCTACTGTACGCCTACAGCAGATTCTACTGTAATTGTACAGTTTATTGTAGGTGAACAGTAGAATATACTGTAAGTCTACAGTAGATTCTACTGTAAATCCATTCTGCAGTAGATTCTACTGTACGCCTACAGCAGATTCTACTGTAATTGTACAGTTTATTGTAGGTAAACAGTAGAATATACTGTACATCTACAGTAGATTCTACTGTAAATCCATTCTACAGTAGATTATACTGTACAGCTACAGTAGATTCTACTCTGTCCCTACACTAACTATTTACATGTTTGTTATGGGCCTTATCATTCTGGTGGAAACCCCAGTTGCCGCCTTTGACCCAGGCTACATACAGGTGTAGTGTTGTAATGTAGACTTTGTCAGTCAGGTCTTTGTGTTTGGTATTGAAGGTGCCATGCCCACGTATCCAGCACCTGATGTATGTACACAATGTGTTAGTACCCATTAACAGGACCAGCCTGACACCCCCCCCCCCCCCCACCCCAACCAACCTGTGTCATGGTATACAGGTACGAGCCTAGTTTATCGAGTCAAACAAAGATCGCTCCCGTGTCGCCTGGTCTTAGGGTTTGAGGTGCTATTCCCGCTAGTCCCAGCTATAGCAGTCCAGATATGGGGAAGTGACGTCATTAACATGTGACCTTTTATAAATAGATTACTCTTCCAACTGTTTGATCACGTGACTTCCGCCAATCTCTTATTCCACTATAACATCAGCGAGTTGAGCCAGCAGAAAAGCAGGGAAATCCCAGCTTTTTAAGATGGTGGACTTAGGATGGGACAGTCCCTAATAACGACCCAGGGACTTCTCGACAGTCTAATGCTAGAGACTCAACAACCATACAGCCAACCATCATGTACATAGGTGCTGGTAAACTAAGGTACACGGTTGGTCACCCAATTATATCTATCCTAGATAGGATAATTGGGCATCATTCACCAAGTAATATTTGGGGTTTGTCATGATGGCTTAGTTTCCATGGCAACCTAATAACTGCTAACCTTGGCTATTGTTGATCAATTACAGATTTCAGGAGAGCTGTGGGGTGAGTGAGGCAATAGAAAAATACAACTTACAGACCCTATCGAAGATGGGCAGTTGAACTTATTGTAGATATCTTGCGAATGCACTTGAGAGGCATGCCGTTCAAATAGTATTGATATAACAACAGACACATGATAGAGCCTCATCGGGAAATTTCTTTTTTTCCCAAATTTATCTATTCTATGTCAATCCATACCTGACTACCATCCTCTACTTTATCAATGCTGCACACCTTACGTGGGTGGTACGGGTCACATGTAAGAGCTCATGTCCTAAATAATAACGTCTTATATTCTTAGATGGGAATTGGCTCCTTTCTACTTTACACATTGTTGGTGAGTCAGATACTACAGGGCTCTGGTAAGTCTAGATACTAAATCCTGCATGGACCTTTATAGTATACAGCAGACTGATTCAGACTGAGCTGATTTCCCTTCTATACAGATAAATTACCTAGTTTACAAAAACTCCTAAATCATCATTTCTCCTCTGTGGTTCTAAACTCATATCAAGATTTAGGTATCAGAGGCACCCACACCTGTGAGGCTAGTACCTAAATCAGGACTTACTTATTGTTTATTTTTGGACTAGAATAAGATGCCAGAGCCTGTGAGACCAGAGGTACCTAAACCTCCACCTCTTACACATACACCTGTACTAGTGGCCACATTCAGGTGCTGCACCATGGTGACTGTGACGTCATACCCCGCGTCCCTCCCCTGACACCAGACCGAGGCTGTGTCTTGGTGGCGCGTCCCTGTAGGGGGCGCTAATACCCGGCTGTCACACCTGTGTGGTGGCAGCCTGATACCTACGGCCATACCAACGCCTTGTCACCATGCAGGACATCCGGTCCTGCAGATCTTTCATTTTGCAGGACAGGATAACTAGAGACAGTTTTTGGATGTACAAAATGTGTAAAAAGGCATTTACATCGATAAATGAAGAAGCAGGAGCTGCTCTTGTATACTGAATACATTAGAGCCATGTATTAGAGTATTTTAATTCCAATAGTTATCAAAACATTGAGGATATTCAGCCAAAACACAGTAGTGTTAACATGATGCATGACTGCAGCACGTGCCAGATACCCACCATAAATGCTGCATGTTAAGCCGCACTAAAGTTTAAAGTACCATGCTGCCATTGAAGGGCTAAAGAATGCCTCCTGGTATACTGTAGAAGACTCCAGTCAGGCCCTCACACCACCTGTCGTCGTGGGACAGAACTAGGCAGACCAGTCACGTGGGCGTGCAGTTGGTGGTGGCGGTGGTGTAGGTGAGGGGTGGTGTAGGTGAGTGGTGGTGGTGTGAGTGGTGGTGGTAGGGGGGTGGTGGTGTAGGTGAGTGGTGGTGGTGTTGGTGGTGGGGTTGGTGGTATAGGTGAGTGGAGGTAGTGGTAGGGGTTAGGCGGCGACCAGGAGGTATGACGTAACACTAGAGGCCGGCAGCGGCAGTGGGCAGGTAGACTGGGGCTGGAGCAGCTCATGGAGGGGTATTAGCCGAGCTGTGAGCAGCTCTGAGTAATTCCCCTTGGTCTGCAGCAGCGGCGGCCTGAGGGGTGGAGGTGGTTAGATAACTTCTGCCATGGGTGGGGAGAACCATGCCCATAGTACAGGTAGTATAGAGGCAATTCTCCTTACACGAGCTGGTCTTGTGTGGTGTGAAGAGGATTGAGGTAAACAGGAGGGGGTGGAGCTTTGGTAGGGCGCAACACGGTGTAAGGTCGTGAGTGAGGGACATCGTTCCGGCTCATAGTGGGCGACCAGCTCATAGTGAGGGGAGCAGCTCAAAGTGAGGGGAGCAACTTATGGTGTGAGGAGCAGCTCATGGGATGGGGAGCAGCTCAGTATGAGGAGAGCGGCTCAGTATGAGTGGAGCAGCTCAGGGTGAGGGCAGCAGCTCAGGGTGAGAGGAGCAGCTCAGTGTGAGGGAATCAGCTCAGTGTGAGGGGCGCAGCTCATGGTGTGTGGAGCAGCTCAGGGTGATGGGAGCTGCTCAGGGTGTGGGCAGCAGCTCAGTGTTACGGGAGCAGCTCATAGTGAGGGGAGCAGCTCAGGGTGAGGGGAACAGCTCAGGGTGGAGGGGAGCAGCTCAATGTGAGGGGAGAAGCTCAGGGTGAGGGGAGCAGCTCAGGGTGAGGGCAGCAGCTCAAGGTTAGGGCAGCAGGCCAGGGTGAGGGGAGCAGCTCAGGGTGAGGGGAGCAGCTCAGGGTGAGGGAAGCAGCTCAGGGTGAGGGGAGCAGCTCAGGGTGAGGGAAGCAGCTCAGGGTGTGGGGAGCAGCTCAGGGTGTGGGGAGCAGCTCAGGGTGTGGAGAGCAGCTCAGGGTGAGGGGAGCAGCTCAGGGGGAGGGGAGCAGCTCAGGGTGTGGGGAGCAGCTCAGGGTGAGGGAAGCAGCTCAGGGTGAGGGGAGCAGCTCAGGGTGAGGGGAGCAGCTCATGTTTAGTGGAGCAGCTCAGGGTGAGGGGAGCAGCTCAGTGTGAGGGCAGCAGCTCAGGGTGAGGGGAGCAGCTCAGTATGAGGAGGGAAGGTCAGTATGAGGGGAGCAGGTCAGGATGAGGGAAGAGCTCAGGGTGTTGGGAGCAGCTCAGGATGAGGGGAGCAGCTCAGGGTGTGGGGAGCAGCTCAGGGTGTGGGGAGCAGCTCAGGGTGTGGGGTGGCAGGTTCTAATGATGTCCCCCTGTCTGGTGGTGTGTCTGATTAAGACGGGCTCTGGTTGCTACATGTCTGACACCACAGACCCTGGTCAGTAGCAGAGGCAACACTCCGCAGACAGACAAGGGGGGGGGGTCAGTAGTAACCAGAGGTGTCACGTGGGGGCTAGAGGGGGTCGGGTGGTGGCAGGGGTAGGGGAAGCAATCCCCCAGCAGATTCTCTCATCCGTTTGTACCGGCACCAGCACGGCTGATTACCACTAGAACTAGCCTACGCCATGCCTTTAAGATATCTAAATGTACAACAACTTGCCGATTCATTCATTTAAAGGAGTATACTAGCAGCAGATCCTACATGGTACAGACTTATCTGCCATGTTCTTGTGGTCGAAATTTCACATATTCCTTGGAACTATATTTGGTGTACGTCTCTGCCCTGGCCAACACTTTTGAGTATGTAAACATTTACGGGTTATAAGCAAAGCACTAAGGGAGTGGTCATTTTTTAACAACAGGGGGGGTTGGTGGATTTGGGGGGGGGGACCAAAAAAATTTGGACACCTTGAAGGGGGGGGACCAAAAAAATTTGGACCCCTCTTGAGGGGGGGACCAAAAAAAGTGCACCCCTTTTTAGCGAAAAAGCCCGCGCGTTACTATAGCTCAAAGGGGTCGGCCGCGCTCATTTTCAACATGCCTAGGGGGGGGGACCGAAAAAATTTTGACCCCTCCCGCGGGGGGGACCAAAAAAATTTCGACCCGCTCGCGCCGACCCCCCCCTGTTTTAAAAAATGACCACTCCCTAAGTGATTTTATTTGGGACACAATCATGTTTGACAAATAGAAGTTGAATCAAATTGATGTAGTCCATGCGAGTTACTCGCTTGCTATATCGCTGCATTATGACGACAGAATGATTGACGGACTATGCTGCCTTTAAAGGTCTATGCCGTGCTCCGACCCTTGGGACAGACAGTGAAATTTAATTCTCCTCAGGCTTCACTTATCATGCAGCCTGATTGAAGTCGTCCCCCTCCCACGTCATCACCGTCTTATTACTAGTTAAAGGTGGGTTGTCACCTAAAATTCGTCAATTTTCTATTGATGCCATAATACTATTGTATATCCAATGCTATAAATACTCCCTTACTTTTAAAAGGATGGGATATATCTAAATCTATCAAATAAGCATATATAGTGCAATCATATTTACTGTAGGTCGACACTAATATTCCCAATGTTGTGGTACTGCATGGCTCAGTGCATTCTCTACCGGGCTAGTTTACCCTGTACTCACCTGGGGGAGTGACTGCGTCAGTGAGGTGAATAGGCTATATTGTTATATATCTAAACTCGTGTATTTATAGACAAATATCTTGCAAATATTGGGTACTGTGTGTTAGCTAAAATGATAATGGAACCCATGGCATCCCTTTTAAGGAAAAAGTTTGGGAAGTGTATTAGCTGATGTACCATCTTTAAAGGATCAAGTTAAATGTCCTCCCAGATTACTCTGACCTTTGTCTCAAGTGTTCGTCCTTCATTCACGTAGTATTACTCTGTAGTATTAGAAATGCAACAATGTGCGATAAGGGCCGCAGAGAGTTTTAATGAGATATGATGCGGCCCAGACCAGTAACTCACCAGTGATGCATTCATGCAGTCGGTATGATACATGTGTTTACTCGGCAGGCCTGCATTCAGGCATCATGCTTGCTAGGCTGGGAGTGTCTGCGCCCGTTCCAGGTATGGAGTGCTCTCCTGCCTACATGCTGACATAGCATTTAACCCTTTATGGACCGCATGTTGCTAAACGATCACATTTGTCATCATGATGCACCATTGAAGCTCCAGCCAGTAACTCGCTAGTGCTACATACAGGCATCATGTAAACCCTAAGGCCATGCAGTACCACAACATAGGGAATTTTAGTGTCGACCTACAGTAAAAATGATTGCACTAAATATGCTTATTTGATAGATTTAGATATATCCCATCCTTTTAAAAGTAAGGGAGTATTTATAGCATTGGATTAACAATAGTATTATGGCATCAATCGAAAATTGACGAATTTTAGGTGACAACCCATCTTTAAAGGGTCAGCACACAGAAGGCAGTGCCCAGGTGTGGTAGATCTATCCTGTGTCCGCTCACCTGTATCTGTCGGTGTATGTGTGGGGGACGTAACACTTTAGGGACGACATGAGGCAGCAGCTCAGGGGTAGACACTAACATTTCCAGCCATGGGCCACCCGGGCCCGTAGCCTAAGGAATCTATGGGCCTGCACCTAATGCTATGGGACCAGAATATATATTTTACTTTTTGTTAGGGGAATAAAACAGGTATCACTGTTTAAGATAGATCCATACCAAACACAAAATGGTTGTCTTCCTAGCAATTTTCCCTTTCCAACTACAAGACCATATTGATAAACTTAGAATCTTCCCCATGCACTCCTGTTGGCCACCCGGGCCCATGGCAAGGTTATCTTTGAGAAAACTGCGGGCCTGGGCAGGTGGAGCAAACAGGACCGAGGTAGTGTAGTCAAATACCAGTGAGCGATTTAACACAAGTAAGAAAGACGGGAAAAATAAAAGATATGTGGGAGTATATGAATGAGATTATAGTGCAAGAGAAAAGGAGATGGAGAGAAAGAGAGGAAGTAAAAGAAGAAAGTTAAAAAGGGAGAGAGAGAAAGCTCTATGCCTCTAATCCTAATAGCGTAATTAACACAGGGAGGCTTGCCCTGAAACCAAACAAAGAATTTCTCGACGGACCTTTCTTAAATTTTATGCCTGAAGCGATTGAACCGATTGAAAGGTAATATCATGTTACGTCCTCTGTGTTCAAAACAAGTCTATATGTGAGGCCTACTTGGTATGGACAGAGGCTGGCGGGAGGCCCGGGGAGGGTTCCCTCAGACTATTATGGGCTACTTACATTATGGCGGAACACAGTGGGACTACTACAGTTACCTGGAGACCTCGGGGAGGGGAGGGGAGGGGAGGGGAGGGGAGGGGAGGGGAGGGGAGGGGAGGGGAGGGGAGGGGAGGGGGGGGAGGAGAAAGGGGGGGGGGCAGGGTGAGGGGTAAGATACAGGACAGTGAGTGAGAGGGAGAGCATAGTACCGACTGGAGGTGATGGGTGAGGGGTGCAGGGGAGGGAAGTCTGTAGGGGAGGGGTGTAGGGGTGCAGGGGAGAGGTATAGGGGAGGGAATGGGAGGGGTGGTGGGCAGAGACACACAGAGACACACAGAGACACACAGAGACACACATATACACAGAGACACACAGAGACACACAGAGACACACATACACACAGGTCAGACAGCCAGACATAGAGAAATGTCGTAAAGAAAGGGAGGAGAGAGGGAGAGACAGGGAGAAAGAGAAAAGAAGAAGGTCCAGCTGGGAACACCTAGTTGCGAGTCCAGCCTTCTGGATAATGGTGTCGTGAGGTAAGTGTGGTGGTTACAGGGACCTGGAGAAACGACTGGTATGGGGGTGGGGGGTCCTGTGCGGGAGGAGCATTCCTGGTTGGTACATGTATTACAGACCCCGTGTATGGTGGTATTAGACCCCATGTATGGTGGTATTAGACCCCATGTATGGTGGTATCATGGTGGTATTAGACCCCATGTATGGTGGTATTAGACCCCATGTATGGTAGTATTAGACCCCAAATATGGTGGTATTATGGTGGTATTAGACCCCATGTATGGTGTTTTATACCCCATGTATGGTGGTATTAGACCCCATGTATGGTGGTATTAGACCCCATGTATGGTAGTATTAGACCCCATATATGGTGGTATTATACCCCCTGTATGGTGGTATTATGGTGGTATTAGACCACATATATGGTGGTATTAGACCCCATGTATGGTGGTATTAGACCCCAAATATGGTGGTATTATGGTGGCATTAGACCCCATGTATGGTGGTATTAGACCCCATGTATGGTGGTATTAGACCCCATGTATGGTGGTATTAGACCCCATGTATGATGGTGTTAGACCCCATGTATGGTGGTATTAGACCCCATGTATGATGGTATTAGACCCCATGTATAATGGCCTTAGACGTCATGTATGGTGGTCCTAGATCCCATGTATGGTTGCCTTAGACCCCATGTACGGTGGCCATAAACCTCATGTTTTGTTGCCTTAGACCCCATGTATAGTGGTAGAAGGAAGCTGGTATGTAGCTGGGAAGGGGAGGCCTGGCTGGTATTGTAGACCCCCTCTGTGGTGGTATTAGACCCCATGCATGGTGGTATTAGACCCCATGTATGGTGGTATTAGACCCCATGCATGGTGGTATTAGACCCCATGTATGGTGGTATTAGACCCCATGTATGGTGGTATTAGACCCCATGTATGGTGGTATTAGACCCCATGTATGGGGGTATTAGACCCCATGTATGGGGGTATTAGACCCCAGGTATAGTGGTATTATGGTGGTAGTAGACCCCATGTATGGTGGCCTTGAATGGGAATTGTATGGTGGTAGAAGGAACCTGGTATGTAGCCGGGTAGGGGAGGCCTGGGTGGTATTATAGACCCCCTGTATGGTGGTAGCCAGGCCCTGTAGGGCAGGCCTAGGTGGTATTAGTCGGCAGGCTGCTGGTCTGGAGGAGGTATCCGGCCAGGCAGGCCAGGAGTGGTGATGGGGTGTGTGTGTGGAGGGGGGGGGGTGGATAGTGGGGGGGGGGGGGTTGAGGTGCTCCATCAGTGGCAGGTGGCAGCACAGGTAGCACGGTGTTACCGCCTACACTACGTGTCTACCGCCATGGCCATCCCTAGAGACTTAGATAAACCACCTGTTTCTATGCTTTGTAAGAGAAGAGCTAAGGGTCTGCATAGACGTGCTTCTACATAGATACTCACATTCTTGACCATGTCGCCGTGTCTTTTTTTTTTTACATATATATAGGTATGATATGCTAGACTTAAACAGTACTTAAACCAGCAGTGGGCAGTGTATGGGCCTACAAGAGCGCAGTTGTGAGTATAGCAGGTTAATGCCACGTCATACATAAGAATGATATACTAGACCCTTATAAAAATGTCTGTGTCCGTCAATTTTCAAAATGCCCATATCGCACATAATTGCTCAATATCAACGTTAATTTTTTTTGAAATACAAGATTTACTATGCTTAAGTACTGGAAAGGCTGTATTCAATGTCCCATTTCCTTCAGTAAATGGCTTCAAATAACAAAATAAACACAAATGCCAACTACAGTAGTAGTACACTACGAAGCCGCAGCCCCACCCCCCACTTGTGAAATACAGCAGAGATTGTCTATGTATTTGCAGCTACCTTCTACTATGTCAAGGTGATCAGTAAAATCCTCAGTTTAATTATGCCAAGTTTACCAATACCAGTGCCCCTCCACCTTCAATATCTCTGTACAAGCGTTCACCCAGATTGAGCCAATACCAGGATGCTGTGGCCAAAGGGCTATCAGCTCAGGGATCACATGGATCATTTTTTGTCGGTCTCATCAAGAGCTTCGACAATAGTAATTCAAAAATGACCAAGGGGTAAGTCAGTAGTGGCTAACCTAGGTCCATCATTGGTGTGTTGTATTTGTATACCACTAGTTGGGGCCACCTGTGATGACCACTCAGTGGCTCCCCCTGGAACTAAAAAGACTAAGGTGGGTTGGTCAGTACTGACCAACCTGACAATAATAACTGACCTAGGTTGGTTGTATAGGGAGCCAAAAAATGACTAACTAGGCTAGGCACTAGTGACTGAGAGGTTGGGCGTATAGGGAGCCTAGGAATATCAGTGTAGCTCAGAATATAGGTAGGCCTTATCGAATACATCGCCAACAGGTGAGAGCCCTAGTATAGCACAGTACAGAGGCAGTCTGGGTGGCGGGGTGTGGATAGTGGAGAGGGGCAGGAGAGGGTGGGTGGGGGTGGGGGGGGGGGGGGGGGTTCATCCAGGGTCCGGTAGGGGGAACCACCTCCTCCTGTAGGTAGAAGCCCCAGAAGGCTACCTGACTTGTGTTACTGTGGGTGTGGGGAACTGTTAACCCTCTAATGGCAGCATAGTCCTTTAAAGATTGGTTGTCACCTAAAATTCGTCAATTTTCTATTGATGCCATAATACTATTGTATATCCAATGCTATAAATACTCCCTTACCTTTAAAAGGATGGGATATATCTAAATCTATCAAATAAGCATATTTAGTGCAATCATTTTTACTGTAGGTCGACACTAAAATTCCCTATGTTGTGGTACTGCATGGCTCAGTGCATTCTCTACCAGGCTAGTTTACCCTGTACTCACCTGGGGGAGTGACTGAGTCAGTGAGGCGAATAGGCTATATTGTTGTTGTATTAGCCTAAATGATAATGGAACCCATGGCATCCCTTTTAAGGAAAAAGTTTGGGAAGTGATATACCATCTTTAACGGGTTAGACTCCCCTGTCACAGTGTGGGGTGAATACCAGGGCCGACATAGGTGCATTATCATATATCTACTAGGGTAGGTTCATCATGAGTCGGACACATACCCTGAGACGGAAAGTGACATTTGCGGTTATCTATGATTACTACTACTTAAAGTGTTTGATTTTTGGAATAGCACTTAAACCTTACTATTAATCACAAATAAATGGCTTAAAACGTTTGAATAACTACAAACCAAGTGTCTGGCTCAAGGTATGTGTCCGACTCTAGGTGAATCTACCCTATGTATTGTAATATACATCGTCGCAGCAGAGCAATTTAGGTGTTAAACCACCAACTCCTCTATAAAGACTAAGAGACATCTCTCCACTCCAATTGCTACTGGGCAGGTGGCAAGAGTTAGGCCTTTAAGGTGTCCGTTATATCCCTTCTGAACTGAGGGCACTATATGTCATTGATACAGAATTTCCATTTCCCACACAGTCCCCTTTCCCTAGCTCTAACCTATTCGTTTCAGGCTTTCCGTGTTAGATCCACATGAAGCATGGCATTAAATCTATCCCACCTACCCGTGTACCTTACCGGGGGAGATGTCTGAACGATTTATCCCGATTAAAACCCACTCTCAGGCCGCCAACCGTGCAGCCCATGCAGAAGCTATGAGCGATGAGAATATTGACTTTTTTCTAATTTTCATTTTTGCTCCATTTTTCAGATGGGCGCGGGTTGATTAATGGACGGTCCTCCTGTTATGGATCCCGCCCCTGCTGAGGCCCCCATCCCTCACAGTGCCCCTGACTCCTCTCCCACTCCCTCTCTCCTTTTCCACTAGGGTATCTCTGTCTCTCTGTCTCTCTCTACCCCCCCCCCCTTTCTCGCCCTATCTCACTAGACGCCCTCTCCGTCCGTCTCTGCCCCTCTCACTCTCTCTGCCTCTCTCACCAGGGCATCTCCGTCTGTCTCTCACTAGCCTATATGTCTGTCTCTCCGTCTCTCTCTCTCTCTCTCTCTCTCTCTCTCTCTCTCTCTCTCTCTCTCTCTCACTAGCCTATGTCTGTCTCTCCGTCTCTCTCTATATGTCTATGTCTCTCTCTTACTAGCCTAGGTATGTCTGTCCGTCTCTCTCTCTATCTGTCTATGTCTCTCACTAGCCTCTCTCCGTCTGTCCGTCTCTCTCTATATGTCTATGTCTTTCTCTCACTAGCCTCTCCCCCTGCCCGCCTGTCTGTCATTGTCTGTCTGTCTGTTGTGCTGTCTCTGACTCTATGTCTGTCCCTTCCTCTCACTAGCCGCTCTCTGTCGTTATCCCTCTATCCCTCTCTCCCCTACACCACTAACCATACGCTTTGCGTTCTCGGTGACAACACATATATTTGGTCCACCCCCACTGGAGGGGTTGAAATATCCCCCCCCCCCCCTCAGCCCAGTTAAAATTGAGCGCGGCCGACCCCGTTGAGCTATAGTAATGCGCGGGCCTTTTTCGCAAATTATTTCGTACCCCCGCAAGATGGATCCAAATTATCTTGGTCCCCCCCCCCCCCCAAATCAACCACGCCCCCCCCCCCCCGTTGTTAAAACAAAGACCACACCTTTACGTCTCACACAGAAAAGTAAAGGCGTCTCCCACGTGGCTCTGGTAAAATAAGAGAGTCAATCTGCTAATGACTCTCCTTAAATATAGTTGCCACTGATAGAACCAAGTCAATTTGAGTGGACACCGATCAACTAAAGTTGACCCTTCATATAAGCAGAGTCATTAGCAGTTTGATTTACCAGAACCACGGAGGAGACACACCTTTACTGTTCTGTGTGTTCCTCCTGTACCTGGTGCTGTAATGGAGGCACTATGGAGGGTCTGAAAATTTTGACATGGGAGCCTTTAAAAAAATTTAATTCGTGGGCTAAAATGTAAAATAATAAAGTTTGGTGCCTGTGTAAGGGAGTGCTCATTTTTTAACAACAGGGGGGGGTGGTGAGATTTCCCGCGGAGCGCGCAAAATTTTTTCACCCCCCCCGGCAGGCCGAAAATGCGCTTGTTCGCGCCCCTTTGTAGCATAGTAACGCGCTGGCTTTTTCCCTCAAAACAGGTTGAATTTTTTTGACCCCCCCCAAGAGGGGTCCAAATTTTTGACCCCCCCGGTCAAGGGGTCCAAATTTTTTTTCCCCCCCGGTCAAGGGGTCCAAATTTTTTACCCCCCCCCCCCAAATCCACCACCCCCCCTGTTGTTAAAAAATGAGCACTCCCTAAGTTCGCCAAGTCCTTACACTACTCACTTGTCAGGCTTACTAGCCGCGAGGGCCCGTGTAAAACCGCCATGTCCATGTACTACTTACAGCCACAGTTTAACCTATCTAGTCAAAAACTCAAGAGTGCGTACATTAAAATTACAGCGTTCTCTGTTAAATAAGCTTGAACGACTGTGAGACTTTTAACCCGAATATGCCACCATGCTTTATACTTGATAACTATATAGATGTAGTCCCATACTAGACATGTGGCTTCAGTAGACAGTAACGAGCTAGTAGTGGCAGTAGTCGTGCCGCAGACAGTCCCAGTGCAGCGCCGCGCACCTCACCCCACCTGGTGTGTACCACCAGAACTATATAGGTGGTGTGGCAATTCCCCACACGATGGCGCCACTGAGTCCTCCTACCCAGCATCGGACACACACACAGCCATAAACCGGGGACCTCCTGTTCTCATTCTGACAATATCAGGCGCTGCCCTTGTATAATCAGAACACTATTTAACAAGTCTAACACTGTGATATTTCTGATATCTATCACGACCGTCATGAATATATTCGGCCAGACTACTTCCCGAACCAGCAGATGTCGGTAGTTGTGGCTTACATTAGTAGTATTTATGTAAGGTTACAGTCGCAGTGTCAATGAGGATAAATAAACGTAATATCTATTCTTGGAGTGACCATTTCATCTCGGTAAATTCTCTTGAGAATGTCATTGGACCTGAGGTGGGATGACTAGACTAGATGACTGTAATGGCCCCAGGATTTATTTTCGTTGTTATGAGCCGGATAACGGTTTATGGTACGGACAACTAAACAATGGTCCTACCAGTAAAGCACAATTGCTTGTCCGAAGTTACAAACCAGCTTAAACCAGTACCCAGATTCAAGGAGAGAGAATATAGGAGAGCACCCCCTCCCCCACCACACACACCCATCCCACCCCTGTCCCATAGGATGGCCTCCATTCTCCCAGGCTGCCCTGCGGCGCTGCCGTCCACATCCGGTGCGCAGAGCGGCATCTGACCCACAATGCACTGGGACCGGACGCCGCCCATGGCTCCCCCTCGTGTCATAAAGCCGAACCAGGACCGTGCTGAGGGACGCAGGGAGCCCACCGGGGGGGGGGGGGGGATCTAATATGGCGGCCCGCACGCCTCACCTACCACACCAATTTATCGCCGATATTTTCTAATGTGTCAATTTTCTGGCAGACTGGGTGCGCGCGCAGACCGGGGTGGAGGAGGAGGACGTGGGAGCGGTCAGTGCACAGAGCGGTGAATCACGGCAACCTGAGGGCCCAATCCCCCCTACACCTCCCCTCTCCTACACCCACCCACCCTCACTGTCATCCCAACCTGAGGGGCCGGTATCCCCCCCCCCCCCTACACCCCACACTGTCGTCCCCCAACCCACTGCCTGTGCACGTCGTCCTCCTCTGTGCACCTCACCATCACACCGTGCCTCATAGCGGAGCGTCATTATTTTGGGGTGGAGGCAGAAAAATGTCATGGGTGGCGGGAGGGCAAAAGTAATGTGGTATGAAAATATATCTTGGTAAATGACATAATTATACTAGAATTGGGGCTACTTCTGCATGAAATGAATTTGAACATATCCAAAGTAGATGATTTGTTACTAGTATGTACAAAAAATAAAATTATTTAAAACAAAGAGTATTCTTTGCCTTGTCTTTAACGCAACAGTCGGCATCATGATGCATCAATACAGTGCATCAACCTCAGGGGGTGGGTATGATGCATGAATGTAGCACCGGCAGGTAACCAGCCCTGCCTGCATTTATGTATCATGGCGAAAAGGGGCATTGCACAATGCAACACCATGTGGTCCTAAAGGGTTAACTCGGTGAGTAACTCACGGCTCTGTAGGGTTAACTAGGCGAGTAACTCATGGCTCTGTAGGGTTCACTAGGTGAGTAACTCACAGTTCTGTAGGGTTAACTAGGCGAGTAACTCACGGCTCTGTAGGGTTAACTCGGTGAGTAACTCACGGCTCTGTAGGGTTAACTAGGTGAGTAACTCACGGCTCTGTAGGGTTAACTAGGCAAGTAACTCACGGCTCTGTAGGGTTAACTAGGCGAGTAACTCACGGCTCTGTAGGATTCACTAGGTGAGTAACTCACGGCTCTGTAGGTAACTAGGCGAGTAACTCACGGCTCTGTAGGGTTAACTAGGTGAGTAACTCACGGCTCTGTAGGTAACTAGGCGAGTAACTCATGGCTCTGTTGGGTTAACTAGGTGAGTAACTCACGGCTCTGTCGGGTTAACTAGGTGAGTAACTCATGGCTCTGTAGGGTTATCTAGGTGAGTAACTCACGGCTCTGTAGGGTCAACTAGGTGAGTAACTCACGGCTCTGTAGGGTTAACAAAGCGAGTAACTCATGGCTCTATAGGTCCTTATAATGTTAACTAGGTGAGTAACTCACGGCTCTGTAGGTCCTTAAAGGATTAACTAGACGAGTAACTCACGGCTCTGTAGGGTTAATTATGCGAGTAACTCACGGCTCTGTTGGGTTAACTAGGCGAGTAACTCACGGCTCTGTAGGTCCTTATAATGCTAACTAGGTGAGTAACTCAGGGCTCTATAGGTCCTTATTATGTTAACTAGGTGAGTAACTCACGGCTCTATATGTCCTTATAATGTTAACTAGGTGAGTAACTCAGGGCTCTATAGGTCCTTATAATGTTAACTAGGCGAGTAACTCACGGCTCTGTAGGTCCTTATAATGTTAACTAGGCGAGTAACTCACGGCTCTATAGGTCCTTATAATGTTAACTAGGCGAGTAACTCACGGCTCTATAGGTCCTTATAATGTTAACTAGGAGAGTAACTCACGGCTCTATAGGTCCTTATAATGTTAACTAGGCTCTATAGGTCCTTATAATGTTAACTAGGCGAGTAACTCACGGCTCTATATGTCCTTATAATGTTAACTAGGTGAGTAACTCACGGCTTTATAGATCCTTATAATGTTAACTAGGTGAGTAACTCACGGCTCTGTAGGTCCTTATAATGTTAACTAGGCGAGTAACTCACGGCTCTGTAGGTCCTTATAATGTTAACTAGGCGAGTAACTCACGGCTCTGTAGGTCCGCTTCTGGCCGGCATGCTTGCCGCCGCGCCCGTCCATCTCCACGTGCACGCTGTAGATGATGTGGAAGAAGTCCTGGACCACGGCCACCCGCTTGTAGCTCTTGTCGTCATCTCCGTTAACGCCGCCCTGTAAGGAACAGGACATTATAGGGTAAGTAACGGGACAAGGTTGTTATAAACAGGACAACAAGGGGTCAGTATAACAAGTTAAGTACTACGGCCACCTGCTTGTAGCTCTTGTCGTCATCGCCGTTAACGCCGCCCTGTAAGGAACAGGATATTGTAGAGTAAGTAACAGGAAAAGGTTGTTATAAACAGGACAATACAAAGTAAACAACAGGAGAATGTAATTATAAACTGGACAAAACAAAGAAAGTAACAGGAGAATGTAATTATAAACAGGACAACATGGGGTCAGTATAACAAGTTCAGAACACGCCGTGCGACTGTAACTCTTGTCGTCATCTCTGTTAAAGCCATCCTAACTCTGTAGGACAAGGTAATTATAAACACGAAGAGAGAAGTGCTAAGTAGAATCACTGTCACTCCCGACTTGATCACTGCGGTAACTCTCACCAGGACTCTGAAATGACTCCCTAACTTTTAATATCAGGACTCTATAATAACTCTATAATGACTCCTATACTAAGACCCCCTAATGATTGGGAGTCACTTTAGAGTCCTGGGGAGTCATCTCAGTGCTCGGGGCTGGACTCCCATTCGAGAGTTACAGTGATTCTGCCTCTTCTCTCTGTGCAGGACAACCAAGTCTTGTACCACGGGGTAGTCACCCAGGGGTAGTCATTATAAACACGGCAAGGTACTTTATATAAACGGTACAACATAAAAGTACTTTTATAAGATGGCAGAGTCTGCAAGTGCTCAAGACACAATTGACGACACAAATCAACCGTATATAGGAAAATGACCATCGTGTGTTATAGCAAAACAAACAGTCTCGATTGGAAGGAAACTCGTTTTCTATTCTTTAAATAAACAGGACAACACATGGCAACAAAAAAGAGTCCTTGGCCCGTGGGAGGTGTGGGAGAGCTTGAGCCTACACTACACTACAGCATGCATCGTCCACAGTAACCTAACCCTCCCCCCCCCACACACACACACGTCGGCACGAGCAGCTCAGAGTTTCTGCCATTTGCTCAAATTGCACAGAACAGCGCCACTTTGCGGCTGCATTGTTATATAGACTGTGTGCTGATTGTCCCGCCTGACGTCGGGTCCCGCAGTTTCCGACACTCAGCTGTTGGTTCTGCACTGTTATTTCCTTTACCCTAGATGGGACTTGGCATTTGGGATTATCTGTGTTATTAAACTTTGGGTGATGTGAGTTTTGTAAATGCTGATTTGTAACAGTGCCCGCCCTGTGAGTAGTACAGTGAAGTGGGCACAGTTACAGGCCACTGGTTCCCTTATTTACTGTGTCTATAGATATGCCACCTAGTAAATAGGGAATCCCCCCCCCCCCC